>JAHBMJ010001394.1:39432-81932 GCA_018398765.1 Chromera velia
CCCCCCCCTTTTCTCTGTGTGTGTGTGTGTGTGTCGACGTCGATTTACTCTCTGTCCCGTCTCTCTCTCTCTGTCATTCTATGTGCACGACTCTATCACTCTCTCTGCGTCTGTCCTTCTCTCTGTATCCGTGCGTTTCTTTTCGTGTGTCCGTTTCCCTGTTTCTCTGTCTGACTTTCCTAAAGAAGTAAACATACAGTATGTCTCTCTACCGGAAGGAGGCGAAAGAGAAAGAGAAAGATTCACACGGTCTGTCCGTCGGTCCCCCTTCCTGCCTACCTGCCTGCCTGTCTGCCAAGTCTTTGCTTCGACTGTTTGACTTTCCTCTTGCTGGAGAGCTCCCTCAGCGTGATGGCTTATTTGAATATGCAAAATCGCCTTTCTTGTTTGTGGGAGCACTATGATGCAATGCATTTCAGGTCGCCAAATTGAAAATCGAATCCGCAAGAAAATAAAGCGCTTGCCCGATCGTGTCCTCCCTGCACGAAGCTGATGCCCTCGGCACTTTTCGGAATGATTTTATGTGTATGTATTGGATGTTTTGTTTCCTTTTGGGGGAACCGCGCTGCAATACGTTTCCTTTTTTTTTCGTGTTCCGAGTTCCCTCTTTTGCCATTTTGAAATTTTGGCGGATGTTGTTTTCTTTCCGTTTTGTGTATCCTTTCGTGTGTAAAGCCGCCCTTCGTGTGATCTGCCATCATGTGCAAATTCCGAAGTTTCCTTTCAGAATGTTGTTTCACCGTCAGAACACATCGTTCATTGACCTCCTGCGATTCAGATGGGGTGCCCCGACGTCGCGCTGCGGCTGCTGACCGAACTAGAGTCGATGAAGGAACCCCTGAGCGTGCGTCAGTACGCAGGGACCATGAGAGTCCTGGTGGCGTGTGGGCGGGGAAGGGAGGCCGAGCTAATTGTCTACCGCATGATGGAGCACCACCGAGAGAGCCCGAGAGGCTGGAAGACTCATGTGCCGATCACGCAAGAGATTCTGGATGCATTGGGGGAGGGGCACAGATCCGCTGCCTGGTTTGCTTTAGCGTCCGATCTTCTACTCAGACCTGGACACGGCGACGGAGGGGGGCCGTCGAACGCGTTGTTTGTCAACAACGGCGCAGACCGTGCGCAGGGCTGGAGACAGTTCATGTTCACTCCCAGTGGGAGGTCGATTGCGCATGAGATGCGAATGTTTGTGACGGTAATGGAGGATGCGTGGACTCACGGGGGTGGGGGGGCAGCAATGGAAATCTTCGAGATGCTGATTTTCAGACTGCGTGGGGCCCTCTGTCTTCGGCCGGACGCGCGTCCCCTCAGGTGCGCGGACGTGTTGCAACTGACCTCCCTTGCTGCGCGCACGGACTTCAGGATTCTCCCATTGGATGGGGGCACAAGGGGGAAAAGAGCAGAGGCAGCCTGTCTCATCGGCCGCTGCTTCCTCCGAGTACCTGAAGAGAGGTGGACGTTCGCGGCGGTCGTGTCAACGATTGTGTTGCTGTTGCGCGCGGGGGGGGCTCTGACAGGGCGAGCGAAGTTGGCTCTCGAAATCTTTCGCCGTGCTTCCGCCCGGGGTATCCTGATGCATCCCCGAATCGAGAGCTTAAACGTTCTGCAGACTGAACCTACCAGGAAAAATATTGGGGGGGAGACTAGAGGGGCAAGAAAGTTGGATATTCACAGCAGTGCGGCTGGAGAGATCATCACAGCCCCACACTGGTTGCCGGGTCATGAGAAGCGGGGGGGGCGAAGGAGAGCGGTGGTCTCTAGGGGGAGGGGAGGGTTTGCGTGTGTTCACGTGAGTGCGGGAATGCATATCCCCTCTTATTCCCGGGGGTTGACAGAGAGCTCGCACCCGAGGAGGGTGACGGGCGGGCAGGTAGAGAGAGTGGCTTTTCTCTGGAGTCTCCAGAGAATCGGGAGGGAGATGAGAGAGGGGGGAGGAGACACGGGGGAAGAGTCAGTTCAACTGCCCGAGTGTGTTGTAGTCAAATCGGAGGAGGCCTCCAAGACTATTGAAGAGGTCAGTCAAGTCAAGTGGTGAGAGACAGACTTTGTTGGTTGATGTGGATGGTGCAATCCCCCCTCATTTCATTTGCCCCCCCTGTCTGTTTGCCCTGGCATGACTGCATTCTCTTCGCTGAATCGGAACTCCCTCTTGGGATCGGAGAGGAAGCCGGGCGCGGGGAGAGTTGGGGAGCGGGCGGAAGAGCTCTCACACACAGGTGCAGAGAGAGAACACTGGAAAAGGAAAAAGAGGTGTCTCTGTGTGTGTGGCAGAGATAGTGAGAGAAGGGGGGGGGGAGAGAGAGGGAAAGAGACAGGGAGAGAGGGAGAAGGAAAGAGAGAGGCGGAGAGGGAAATAGACAGAGAGAGGAAGAGAGGGAGAGGGACAGGAGAAGAGACAGAGAGAGAGTGAGAGGGAAAGAGGTAGACGGAAAGAGAGAGGGAAAGGGAAAGAGAGAGAGAGAGAGAGGGAGAGGGAAAGAGAGAGAGAGGCAGAGGCAGAGGCAAAGAGGGAGAGGGAGAGAAAGAGAGAGAGAGGGAAAAAGAGAGAGGGAAAGAGAGGGAAAGGGAAAGAAAGAGAGAGAGCGAGAGAGGGAAAGAGAGAGAGAGGAAGAGGGAAAGAGGGAGAGGGAAAAAGAGAGAGAGAGAGGGGGGAAGAGAGAGGGGGAGAGAAAGAAAGAGAGGGAAAGAGAGAGAGGGAAGGAGAGGGAAAGAGGGAGACAGAAAGAGAGAGACAGGGAAAGAGAGAGAAAACCGATTCTCCCTTTGTCCCTGCGTCGTTCCTGCCCCTTCGCGCAACTTTTTTTCTGTAGTCCTTTGTTTCTCGTGCCTGCTTTTCTTCTTTTCTTGTTGTGTTGCTTTTTTTGCCTATCCCTCCCTTCCTCCAATTGGATGTTTTCTTTCAGTTTGGAGAATTCAAATGCGAGGAGAGAAGATCCTCAGCGACTTGCGGTAGACGTGTCAATCTGCCTCTGTTCTGTTTTTTGGAGTGTTTGTGTCTCTCTTTGTTCCTTCCCTGTACGTTCAGATGCTTGCGGGCTTCTCACCGCCTGTGCGGGCTCTGAGTCTGCCTGTCGAAGTTGAAGTTGAAGTTGAAGAGGAAGTTGATGCAGAAGAAGCTGAGGATTGGGTGAGGGGTGATCAGTCTGCTGTAGAGGTACAGGAGGGCGCGGAAGGGCGCATTGCTGATTTTCTTCCGAGAGGAAGAGAGAAGGCAGATCCCTTTCCATCTTCATTTGTGACTGACGAGGCCGAGAGAGGTGGTCACTTGGAGAGAAAAGAGAGACAGAGACAGAGTCCAACACGCCGTGCTGGTGAAGCGGGGGGCTCTCTCTCTCTTTCCATTGTGCCTGCAGGAGACGATGTGGGGGAACGCTCCTCTCAAACATCTCCACAGAGAGAAAGAAGAAAGACAGACACCAGATTCCTTGCCCCTGACGGTGTTCTTTGGGGGGGTGGTGAGGATCCGAAAGGGGGTTGGGTAAGGCTGGCAGCGGGAAGCGACTCACTACGTTCCCCGTCAAAAGATTCACGGTCGGCGGGACAGAAGGGCTCTTTTACCTTCCCGTCGCCCTCCGCTGAAAACTCCTTTGCACGGGGACGAGTCAGAGAGGAAACTTCAGGGGGGAGTGATGGGGAGTCTGGAAGGCGTTGGGCTTCCAGATTTGCCATATTCTTGGACACAGTGGCTTTGAAAGAGTGGATGTCTGAAGGCATGCGTGTTCACTTTGACCCCAACCGTTCCCCTGCGTCTCTTTGTGAGCAGCAGGACAAGAAAAGTAGCCGTGTTGGAAAGTCAAAGCAGACAGAGGGAAAGGGAAGAAAGTCCGTTTTAGCACCACACGGAAGGGAAAAGACCGCTCGACAGGAAAAACCTCTTCCCTCTCCGGGTTGCTCGTCCTCTCCTCCCACGCAGAAGCAAACCAGTCTTGGGGTCTTGTGTTCTGATGATGATGGTGAGAGTTTAGATTCCCCCCTTCCCTTTCCACTTCCCGCTGAAAAGGGATTCAGACTGAATCGAAAGTCCCCTTCGTCGTCTCATGAGAGGAAGGGGAAGCTTCTCTCCCGCAGTCCAACAAAGAACAAATCTGATCGTGCACAGTCAAGCCAATCCAGGGCCTGTTCGACGACGAAAAAACAAACAAAAATAGCCCAAAGACAGCCCCCCACACCGCCCGACCCACTCGTCCACGACCCAAGCCCGCCAATTCCCCTCTCTTCTCATCTTTCTCCCGTCCAAAGGGAGGAGAAAAGAGAGCCTGCGCCCCCCCGTCATGCTGCTGCTCGGAAGCAACCCCCACCTGCTGAGCGGAGACGCCCGAGTCGAAGCCTCCCTATGCATGATGCCGCAACGGCTTTGGAGGAAATTGACCGACGAAGTCCCCAACCCTCCCCTCTCGCCCCACTTCCCCTGAGTTTGCACGAAGGAACTAACTCACGCCCTTTTTATTCCCAGCTGGACTCAGCCAAGGATGTCCCAAATTAGGTGGAGCACGTCATTCCGATGGGGGAAGGAGGCTCTAGCGGGGATCGTAGCCTTCTTGGTGAGACTGATCGATGCGCTTCGTCAGATTCTCTTGAATGTCCAAAAGCTCTGCAGGCTTCTCGAATAAACAGGAGAGCGGGGAGGGAATGAGAGAAAGCTAACAGGAACCAAACGACTGGAACCCACAGCCACTCACGCCAAAGTCTAACGCATGAAGACATTTTCAATTTTTAAGAGAAAAACTTTGAAATGCATGAATTGATTGAATGTGAATGATTGATTGATTAATTGATGGATTGCTAGATTGAATGATTGAATGAATGACTAAGCCGGTGGAGCCGAGCTCCTGGTAGTCCATGTCATGCATATCTTTGATTGAGCCTAGCTCTGAAGCGAGAGACTGTAGGCCAAAGCAAGACTGACTCAACAGCTGAGGACGTGGTCTGCAATTTTAATCGATTTGGAGAGTAAATTGGAAAGTGAAAGAAAACAAATCGTCAGGACTCAAGATTCAACGGGGTGAACAGATTGAAAGACAAAGCTCTGGGGTAGTTGTAACTGCGTCTTCTGGCTGCGTTTGCAAGCAACTCTACTGTCTCCACAGCAAGTCTCTTACGTCTATCACTAGGTTATCTCACTCTGATCAGCTTCTTCTATACCCGAACCCGCTATTCAACCCAGTCTGGGACCTGTCGGCGCATCGTTTGACAATCTTCCCATAGACTGCAGCTTTTCCCTTACAGCGGGCCATCGGGGATACACTGACAATCTGTGAAAGAGATTGTCAACCTTCCTTCCTTCCATACATGAGGGCTCCTTACAAAAGGTTTCGGGTAATTATAATTGATTAGTTGATTGACAAGCTCAGCTATAAAGCCTTTCCGCTATGTAGAGCTTGCATCTAGGCTTGCATGTAAATTGTTTATACCTGAAAGTACTTTGATAACGCCTTATGAATAGCACAGTACATATGGTGGTGCTGTGATCTAATTTAGAGCCGCAGGCCACTGTAGCCAGCGGCGCAGCCCAAAAAAATATAAAACGCAGGGTAGGGTGTGCACGCACGCGAATTATGGTGGCGTGGTACGGGGCGGCTCCTAAGCGGCGGTGCACATATTATCGCAGCTTAGATTACGGCCCCGATTCCTATTCCATCTAGGCGCCGGCTAGAGAAAAAAAAAAAAGATCTCCCTAGATCGTCTACTTTTTTTTTTCTTTTTCAGTCAAACAACTGTTGTTTAACTGTTGCACAAGTGTTGTTTGTGTGTTGCACAACTGTTGTTAAGTGTTGTTCAGGGTCAAAAAGTCAAAAAGAAAAAAAAAAAGATCTCCCGAGATCGTCGACTTTTTTTTTTTTTTCTAGCCGGCGCCTAGTATTCCATTGAAATTGTTTTAAATTGAGTTTGACACGCGGTGAGCCATGCACAAGAATTAAGCTTGGCCAAATATGTGATAGTCTATATACTAATTTCAATTAACTATGTCGAAATTCATAAAAATCAAAAAGTAGAAGACTTGAGTCTTTCAAAAATTTAAAAATATTTCAATTGCTCAAAAATTAAAAATCTTACCCCAACGGCAGTGATGTTTCAATGATCGAACACTGACATAATTGAATCTTCAGTGTGCACCTTTCAACTCTAGATCTTTGACTCTAAAGCACTTTGCCAAGCTTTTAGTTAACTCTTTGTTCACTTCTCATACACTCGGACGTACGAAAAACATCGATCCATAGAGACACCTAGCTGTAGTCTACTTCTTTTTGTCAGCCCATACAAATTCTGGGTGCTTTTGGGCCGCTCTGGCAGCCCAAATTTGCTTAAACAGCTAACTGACACTTAGCTGTCTCCTCCACTAGCTTTCAGCAACAGACACTCCCTCTAGCCTTTCTCCACTCTCAGACATCAGGGAGTAATAGAAGAGCTATTAACTGTGTTCTAGCGTTAAGTTGCCAACACAGCTTCTAGCAGAAATTGCTAATTAAATATAGGACAACAGCATACAACAGCCAACAACAGCATTCTCACATATTTAGGGGCTTACAATAAATTTGTTTATTATCAAAGCACACTGACAACGTATTAGATAGTATAGTATAAGCTACAATGTTCGAAGTTTTATTACATTTATTCTATTTGGCATGGTCCACTGTCAGGGGTCAGTTTGTACTAATCGGCACCAATGCACCATAATGCACCCCGGGGTGTCAACGTCTACTAGTATAAAATTATTTTTATTCTAAAAATTTAAACACTCACTACTTCTTCCCTATACACTCATTATTATGACCTAGGCTCCCCATATCAAAAGAAAAAAAAAAAAAATCGGGCTAAAAACCAAAAAGGCTTTTTTTTTTATTTTTTTAGAACAACACCTGAACAACTGTTGTTTGGGGTGTTGCATGGGTGTTACACAATGCACAAGTGTTGCTTAAAAAAAAAAAAAAAGAAAAAAAGAAAAAAAGAAAATTAAAAATCAATTTAAGCAATTATTTTTTTTTTTTAATGTGGGAAGCCTAGATTGTGACTCATAAACACTGGCGTCTTGACTCACGTTAAGGCATATTATAGGTGTTTTGAAGGTTTAAATTCTTTTTTTTGTATAATGCTAGAAAGAATTGCTGGAAATTCTATGAATGTTTAGTCAGTAGTCACTAAAATATGCTAAAATAACTAGCGTCTAGCATTTCTCTTATAAAAAATGATAGAAAACACATATTCTATCAATTTTAAATTAGCTAGATTTGAATTAAAAAATTTTATAGGTCATATCCCCTAATAGTAGGCTAATACCCCAAAATGTTGGTAGTAGTTGGTCATGAAAGGAATGGTCAAAAGGAAAAGACATACAAAAGAAAAAGAGGAACAGAGAAAAATATAGATCAAACTTCATCATCAAAGATAGAGATGACAAATCATTTTATTGTTTTCTTTTTTTCAAATTAAGAGTTTTTAGAAGTGATACAGCTACTGTATAACTTTTTTTTTTTAATATTTGAATTGTAGTTCGCATATATACATAATGATCGTCTTCGTATTTGGCAAACTAGTTAAATTTAATTGCTCTAGATAGTTGTTTCCTGTTTTTCTCCATTTGAGTATATGGGGTGAGTTCAGAGCTAGAATGTAACAGAGAGAGAAACATGAAACGTGTGGGGAGGGACGTGCTCGAGCTCGCACAGGCGCGGGGGGGCAGGGCACTCGTATCCGCGCGGCGTGGATACAGCTTTTTTAGATAGTCTCTCTATTTTTCTCTTTCTCATCTTCTTTTCATCTCTTTTCTTTTCTTTCTCTTTCTTTTTCCTGTCCAGTTTTTTGCTCATAATTTCACTGCCTCGAAAATAGATCGTGCCCTACGGAGTTGACCTTTGGTTTTACCGAAGGTCCCCCTGGACAAGAAAGACTGATAGGACTACCATGGGTACCGTACTCCAGTCAGTCTGGTCAGCCCAGGGAAGCGAAGTCATTATGCCTGCGTCTCATCTGATTTTCGTTTGATCTTGTGTATATTCCTTCTTCGCTGCTGACTGTCCTGGACCACTATGCTCAGCAGCCGAGCCCTTCCTCAGGAGTAGGTATCCAGGAAAGTGTTCTGTAGGGTTCCTACCCTGTAGACTGCACTCCTTACCATTTTTCAGTCTGACATGGATGCGTTCTTTTGCTTCTCTTTTTTAGTCTCCCATTCTGGCTTTATCTTCCCTCTCGGTCGTTTCCCCTGCCATTGCAAGTCTGTTCCGATGCAGGTGGTTTTTAACTCTGTTTGCTTGAGGGTGGAGCTACCTGTTGTTTCTACTTCCATTTCCACCCTAGCTAGGCTTTGATCTATGCAAATGCCCCAGTGGGGCCTAGGTCGAGAGATCGAATCTATGCAGGAAATACTAGGTTATCCAGAGCCTATATGGCCGTATATGGCTCACCGGCTTTAACCTCATATATCATTATCATCATCAAAGATAGAGATAACATATCATTTTATTCTTTTCTTTTTTTCAAATTAAGAGTTTTTAGAAGTGATACACCTACTGCATGTATAACTTTTTTTTTTTAACATTTGAATTATAGTTCGCATATATATATATATATATATATATATAATATATATATATATATATATATATAATGATCGTCTTCGTGTTTGACAAACCTCCCTGAACCTAAGTGCCACTTTAAAAAATATAATCAAGATCATCTTTATCTGCGGCATCTTTTTTCAAGAAACCGTCTACGCCTGCGGCGTAGATGGTCAAGACACCGTCCAGATATGCGGCTTTGGCTTTCAAGACACCATAAATGATCCGCGTCTGCGGCGCAAACTTTTAAGCTTATCCAAAAATGCGGCCTGAACTTTTAAGTGGTAGTTAGGTTCAGGGAAGTCGTTTGACAAACTAGTTTAATTCAATTACTTGTTCCCTTAAGCCCAGTCGCCATCCTCCTCCAGCACCTGGACAGCCCCCAATCCCTCTGCGGTCTCAAGCGACACCGCCCCCCTCTTTACTATACAACGTTTTCCTCTTGCTCTCTTGATGCATGCTGACACTCCCCTAATAGCTGCGATCTGCAACTTTGCTTTCATTACTCATACAATTTTGCCTGGTGCGCAGCCGTTTTTACTTGCTAACCCCCATATAATTCTTCGTACTACGGCTTCGAATGCTGGAGCCAATACGTCATCCAACGAAATGATAAGCAGTGTGAAGTCCTGCATCGTCTCTTTACACGGCTTCTCATACGTCCTCCTCTTTTCTATTTCATGCTATACAAGGGTGGTGTTAGATGGTGTGAGTGTTTTGGTGCAGATACCGGCAGATACGACTGTACTTCGTGATCAAACATCTTCACCGCATGCGGGCGGCGGCCCCGGCATCAATAACCCCCCCCCCGCCCATGGTGGTGCCGGACTGGGGACTTAATTCTGATATCAACAGTCTCTCAGCACAACCAGTCTGAGTCTCTTCAAGTAGCTTTAGTGAAGTGTCTTGACCCTCACGGTACTTTTTTTTTCGAAAAAATGAGCAGGGGCGGTTCTGGAAGTCCCTTTTTCCTCTTGTCATGTCTGAAGATGCTTTTCAGAGGGCAAAGGAGTTTGGGAATGCCACCCAGCTCCTCAATGCTGATTCCCTTCTAGTTGCTAGATTGAAGGGGACATCAGTCCGGTTGGCTCCAAGCACTGAGCGCGATCTAGAGGGCGCGGTGCGGAGAGGATTAATCAGCTGTGCGGCCAGAGTCCATTCGTTTGTTGTTCGACATGTTGTTCTGTCTCTGTTCTGAAGGACAAGCATTGGGCCACGGGAGAAGCCTAGACGGGTTCCCATCCTCTCCACCCTCAGGACAGTGGCCACGGAAAGTATGTGGCAGCGCCTACAGCCCAGACGGATGTATGAAGAGAATTGGCGGTGGGCCTTCAAGTGTATGACCCAGGGGCAGAAGGACGTCCTCATGCTGTCTCTTAAGTACTATTTATTGCAACTGACTAGAAAGTTTGAGGCGACATTTTTGACCAGAGAGGCCTTTTGGGGATACATCGGGGGGGAGGGGGGGACTGAGAGGTCAAGAGAGTTGCGTCTTCTTTGGAGAAGTCGGACAGAGGCCCACTTTCTCCAGGTAGTGGCGCCTGAGGGGGTCCCGACTGATAACTTCCGAAAGATGGTCAGTCTGTCCGCTAGCCTTCTGGCGCCTTCTGGGGCTGGCATCCCCTTACCACTGCTTACATGTAAAGACTCATTTGACTTTTGTTTCTCTTTCTGTGTCTTCTGTGCAGATGGACGCCCCCCTCATCTTCGTTATCCGTGGGGAGGCCCTGACTTTTTTGTTTGGAAAGGCAAGGCGGAAGCTGGGACTGGGGGTCCACCTTAAGGACATCTTTGGGGCCTCGTTCCCCGTGGGGCCTGTGCAGAGAATAATCGACGCCGTGCTCTACATCGTGATAGGGAGCCTTGCAAGCCAAGGGCGGGTTGACGTGGGGCTGTCGTACACCATCCAGAATGTCCTCCAACCTTCCGTCCCGGCTCCTTCTTCTGCTCCCATCCCGGCTCCTTCTGTTGACCAAGAGATGCCTCAGGTTGGTCAGCTAGTTAGGTTTTGGGGCTGGCATCACCTTACCACTGCTTGCATTGATGCAGTCAGCCAGTCGGCTAGTCAGTTAGTCAGTAATTAAAAGATCATGCATGCATGTGTTTCTCAGTTGAGTTGAGTTAGTCAGTTTCTGGGCTAGTCAGGTTGTATATATCAGCTCATGGTTCATATATGAATGCAATATTTACTCATACATAAATGCAGACAGAGGCGCAGGGACAGACTGACGAGCACAGAGATGAGCACACAGGCGCCACTGACGTTCAGGCGGACCCTCTGCATGAAGGTATGCGTCATCTGATTCACCTTTTTGATATCAAGTATCGAAAAGGCACAACGCCCGGTCACGCTTTCTCCATCACATGCAGTACACTGACAGTCACACTCACACGTACTCGATCACATACACATGCAGGCGCTATGCATTCAAATTCACACTCACACTTGCACTTGTATGAACGTGCAGACACGTCAGGAGTGGACGTGGACAATGAGGAAATCGACGCCGAGGAAGGGCTTGGATCTTACCCCTGAGTCAGTCATGCATGCATCAACCCATGTTAACATCCCCCTCTTCCTCCCCTTCTGATTCACTTGCTTGCACTTCCTCTCCCTCCTGTCCTCTCTTGCCTCCTTCATCCTCCATGTCCCCTTCTTCCCTCCCCTTCGGAATCGATTTCCACAGCAGGAGGGGCCTCAGACTCGCTGCTCGAAAGAGCTTCCACAGGAGTCATCTCATCCTCTACAATCATATCCAACCGAGTCTTCCCCATGCCATCCACCCGTGCGTTGATGCTTGTGTCGTTGATAGCAAAGAAAGCCTCCAGAAGGTTGCGAACAGCAATCTGTATGCCTGTGTCTCCTTGTGTGTTGGGGAGGGGTTTCGCTCCGTGACTTGCAGCACCTGTGGGGGCAAAAGCCTCTGCAACCATTCTATTGAATGCCTCATGTGCCTACATGCTGAAGTACTTTGCGAAAGATCGGTAGTAGTAAAGGAAATAGTAGAAGGATTCGAGGAGATAGAGAGTGGCTGGGTACTGCTGTCCTGGGTGCATTTCAAGCCACACCCTCTTGAAGTCGCGAACGGCCTTGGGGTAGTGAGCGATGTTTTTGTCGGAGGGGGCTGTTTGTCTGAGGGTGTGGAGGCAAAAGAAGAATGCAGAGAGACCTGAAAGCACTCTGTCGGTCTGTGGGTATCCTGCAAGCGCCATCATGTTTTTGTGCTCTTTTGAGAACACGACACAGTCTCTCCCTTGCAGTGAAAAGTCTGGCCACCTCCACTCTCCTTCGTCCAGAATAGGCACCATTGTGGTTCAATTTCGAATGATCTTCTGCCCAAATTCATCTTGCAGACAATGAAAACCAGTCAGCAAATCATGATGGTGGGACAAAAAGAAAAGAAGTTTTTGTTGGGACAAAATTAAATAATTAAAAGAATCACATATGAAATATTTTTTTTTCAGGTACGCCACCCTACGAACCTCTTTTACAGAAGGAATGGAGGAGTCTTTCAAAAAGTTTTTCCACCGTTGCACTTTGGAGTGAGACAGGCCCTCCTTCAGTACAAATGCTGTCCATTCGTCGGGGGTTTTGGGGACTGCCTAAATTCATGAAACTTTTTCCATAAGCGCTGGCCCCCTAATCTGTTTACACGCCTTTCCCTTCCTGCTTTGTATCTCTGGTAAAAGGAGAGCCTAGACCTGGATTCTCTTTCACAATGTGTCACTCTCACTCTAACACTGCCTGTCCCGACATCGTACCCCGCCATCACCACCTTCTCTGTTTCTATAACGCTGGCCGACATCATAAACGAGACTGCCGCACTTGTCAATGCGTCGGCTCTTTCCTCTGCAGGCAGCGTGGCGGTCCCGAGCATCTGATCCCATAAGCCTACCGTAGTCCGATGCAGAGTCTTGCAGAGGTCCTTGCCCTGCCTGGCGTGTCTCACGGCAAAGAGATCTCTTACTGGCTTCTCCCTCTTTCTGGATCTGACCCTAGTCCAGTTATTCATAAATGCAATCATCTTCGCTCGAGACCTCTTCACCTTCTGCTCATCCCCCCCTCCATCTGAGCTCTCCAATTCTCCTTCCTCCGAAATGGTGTCTAGGAAAGGATAAAACCTGTCCTTCTCGAGCCCCTTGTACACGAAGTGTTTTCCCCTGGGTGTCCTTTCAAATGTCCCGTCCGCTCGCCTCTTCTTGAGGTGGGGTGAATGGACAAGGGGCCGCTGACCTCCATAGATAGAAATATATATATATATATATATATATATACAATGTTCAAGAATTGAAGGACTGAAATTCTTAATTGCACAACGCTTTACAAAGAAAAGGTGCTAAGCTTACAATGGCACGCACGAACGTACGTTCGCAGACAACTATACAGACGTACAGACAGGCAGACACCTAGACAGACAAGGTAGCTATAGACATATACTATGCAGACTGCTCGATCATGCATACATTGTGACTGACCAGAGAGGTGTGGTGGTAGAGTTGGTGGCTGCCCTGCCAGACCGAAGGAAGGGCCGGCAATCTGCTCGGAAGAGGCGGCACCGCACGACGACGCACTTACAGAGGTAGAAGGAGAGGCCTCACGGTCGCTACCCTCCTCTCCTGAGACAATGTCGACACCCCCCCCCTCCTCGCTCTCCTCATCTCCCCCTTGCCCCGCCTGCACCTTCCTCTTCTTCGATCGCGCCCTCTTCGTTGGAAAGGTACATGTATGCTTCCTTTGGGCCTCGAGGGAGAGCTTGCACGGACAGTAGACTCTCATCCGGACGTCGTGGAGCTCGGCCTTCTTCTTCCGGACCGAGCATCTCTGGCACGGCAAGCCAGTAGTGCCCTCTGGGTGGCCCATCCTGCTCCAATGAGAGGGGGCGGAGGAAGCCGCACGCGACAACGAGCTTACCGATACTGAGGCAGCCACCGAACCTGCAAAGAAGCATAGAGAAAGTTAAAAACGATGAGACAAGTGTTGCTTGCTGCAGCTTGGCATGCCTCTGAGTCGATTATTCGCAGAAACAGACGGACATCTGACATGATTTCATATCATATGACTGACTACTGAGCTGCCGAGGGTCCTGGGCGAAGTCGTGGTTATGGTCTTGGCCATGCAGATATGACCAGTCTTGATCTAGATGCTGCCTTCTACTCCTCCAAACACCTAGAGGGTCATCTTCTACTCTGGAAACCGGACCAGTGGTCCTTGGTGCAGCTGACTGGGGGATACCGACAGCTGCAGGCTGTCTGTCTGTCCTTGTACGACCCCTGCCTTGCGTTTGGGGGGGATCGGGCTCCTCGAAGCCCTCGCCGTCTCTTCCTAACATGAGAAAAAAAAACAGATCTGACCTTCAAAACTATTTTAAGACTACAAATCTCGATATCTGCACAACCAGTGGACCTTTTGGATCGCTTTCAACGTGCCTTGTGATCAGGACAATGGGTTTAGAGAGTTGAATGCACTACTTTGATGCACAGCCGACTATTTGGAAACATCAGAAATAAGTTGGCTATCTAGCGTTGGGGGGGGGGGAATTCATGCCGGGGCCGCCGTCCGTATGCGACATCCATCACTGTGTCCCGTCCTTTTGTGAAAAGTGATCTCCCATCAAGATCCCCTTCCAACCCTTCCAAAAACCCCTTGACGCTCAAGTCTGTTTTGAAATGGATTTTTCAATGCTATTTAATGCTGGCTGCGCCTGCGGTACGGTTTTTTTAAGATTGTCTGCGCTTTCCACAAAAAAATTCAAGTGTACTTTATTTTGGCCACGCCAAACCTTACCAAACCTTCAAGTTAAGCCGCGCCTAGCCGCACCTGCGGCGCAGGTGTTTCAAGTCTGGCCGCGCCTATGGCGCAGCGTTTCAAGTTTACTGGAGTGTCAGGGGGGTTCCTTCCAACACTTCTCCATCTTTTCTAACGCTGGTCTCTCTCACTTTAGGTAGAAATCCGACTTTGTGCCCTACCTCTTCTAATAGGTCCCCAACTTCCTCTCCAAGCTCGTTATGTCGCATATACACCAACCCCCCTGTGGTACATTTAGGTATATTGCTCGGCGTGTCTGATACTCCACTCCTCCTAACTGTTCCCCGCAGCCATCATATCTCTCTGGTGGGCCTATTGTAAGATTCAGCTGGCCGGAAGCCCACCGCCGCCTCCGCGCGACCATGCCACGGCCCCAATCGGCCCCACGTGCGCCCCGCGCGCGCGGATACGCGCGTGGCGGCGCGTGCGCGGGATTTTTTTTTTTTCGACAGACTGCGATCTTGAAAGATTCTTCCTTCGAATGTGTCTAGGTGCCGTTTATCGATCCTGCTTGCCAGATATTGCCAGATAACTGCCAGCTTTTCTCACACCGTACTCATTCCCGCCTGACAACTTGATGTAAAACAGGTGTATTGTATGTATGTATCAAGTGGGGCAGGACAGCCAGCGTTGAATTGAGCTGGGGATTTGATTTGCCTCATCGTTCTAGGAGACAGACAGGGATCACTTTATGGCGTGAAGGAAATGTCAAGTCTTTTTTCTTCTTTTCGTCTTTATAGGTAAAAGCTCCCTTTCTTTTGTCCTTGTGGACTGTCTGTCTCTCAATTTGTCTATTGCGTATCTGTTGCTGTTTCGCTATCAGTTGTCAAAATCGATGTTGCCGTATTTTCCTCCTGCGCAAAGACGCCAGTCCAGCATGAAGAAGCCGTTCCTGTTCATTTTCGACTGGGACGACACGCTCTTTCCTCGGTCCGACCTCAGACGCAATAACCTGCAGAGACCTGAGGACTTGGGTCATTCGCAGAAGCAGAAATTGAGCTGCGTTGAAACAGCGGCAACCGAAGTCATTCGTGTAAGTCTCTACCTCCTTCCAGTCTCTGCATTCTCGATACTCCCAACACCAGTCTCCCTCAATCATGTTGTCATTTCTGTATGCTTGTGCTGGTGTATACGTGCAGATTGCGTATTCTCTAGGTGATGTAATTGTCGTTTCCAATGCTACAATGCACTGGCTCCAGTACTCGGCTGAGCACTTTTATCCCAACCTTCTCAAAGCGATCAGGGGAATACCTGACGTGGAGATCATATCCGCGAGAGACAGGGCGACGGCGCAACTGGAACTTGCACAGTGGAAGGTAAGTGAAAAAGACAGAAACAAGCAGGACACTGTGGAAGAGTTTGAGCGAGAGTCCAGGCTAGAATGAAAGCAGAGAAACAGTGACGCCAGACAACGGGGAAAGAAGACAAAACAGGGGGCTTCCAAAGAGTTGCTAGACTCCTCTGCCTCCACACGCTGTTTCTCTGCCGCTCCCTCCGATGGAGTGTTTCTCTTAATTCGAACTGCATGCCCCTCCTTGCGCCCTTCAGCAGTGTTGACAACTACCACAGACGACACTCGATTTCGTAAAGCCCACTCTCTCTCACTTCGTTCCTTTCAATGTGCCTTTGTTTCCTTTCCTCGTTTTCCCCTCTTTGCCGCTGCTTCACTGACACCTCTCAGGCTACTGTCTTTACCAACGAAGTGACCGCTCGGCTGGATACGCTGAGGGCGGTGGCATCGATCGGTGATGACGTGTACGAGATGCAGGCAGCCGACCACATCAAAAAGTGAGTGAGTGGGTGAGTGAGTGAGGGAGGGAGTGCACCAGACAAAATGGGCGGGAGCAAAATCAAATTCAGCGGACAGCTGAACTCCGCTCCCGTTCAAAGAGCCGCAAGGGTCGAATCTGTATGTCTTGAGTGAGGGCCGATAGACAAGTCCCTTTTCTGCTCGTTCTCTCTGTGCGTGCAGGAATTTTTCCTCTTGTGCAGCGTTCAAGATCAAGCTCGTTGAACAGCCAACGATGGAGGAGCTGTTGGAGGTCGGCTGGTAAACCTACCGGGGAACTAACTCTTCATGCAGCCTCTACATGCGCTGCTCACTCCATCTCTGTGTCGCGTTCGCATTCCTATTTCATCTCTTGGGAATACGAATAACATCCCTGGTAGAAAATTGCGTGTCGCCCTTCTGTTTCTTTTCCTTTCCTTCCCTCCCGCTGGCATCTGCGCCAACGCTTGTGTCGATCGATCGTTCCGCCCCCACCAATCGCTTTCCACGTGTTTCTGCGCCTATCGTATTCTCTCTGCCGGCCGTCTCCAAGAGAGGCGGGACACACAGGTTATTCGCTCTCTCCCTCACTGTGTGTCCACGTGCGGGGCCGGCCAATGGACTTGCAAAAGAGCACCAAGAGAGACTTGGCCCCCCCATTCTCCCTCCTTGTATCTGACTCCCCTCCCCACGTTCCCTCTCGCTGTGTCTGACTGACTGAGTGCAGGAATTACACGGACTCCGTCACTGTCTCCAGTTCTTCTTCGAAGATCGCTACGAGATGCCGGACGACGGCATGGTCTTCGTCGCTCCGAGGGCGAGGTACAGGACCCTCCCGAATCACGCAAAGATCTTCGATGAGGACAACGCCCACAACCAATTCGATCCCCCACTCACTCTCCGGAGAAAAGCAACCAGCAGCAGCAGCAGCAGCAGGAGGAGGAGGAGCAGAAGCAGAAGCAGCGATCGGGGGAGCAACTCGGGGAGCAACTCGGGTTCGGTGACCGGTACGGGCACACCCAATCCAGAGGGGGCTGACGTTGAGAGCGTTGGGGGGGCGGTCAGGGATTCCGATTCGTGTTGGGTGGAGGTGGAGACGCCGGCAGTAGGAGAGCTGCCGTCTGGCTCTGAAGGAAACGGAGTCGTTGACCTCTCCGCTGAAACAGATTTCCCACCGCTTCATGCCTCTGCTGGAGGGGCGAAGAAGAGGGGTACGAATGTCCATTTCGCCACCGCATTCCTCAAAGAAGAATCAACCTACACCCACCCCCACCCCCACGCACAAAACCCCTCAATGAGGCAACGCCACCATCGAAGTCCAGCCCCCTGCCCCCCCCGCCACCCAGCCCTTCTAGACACCCACGCAGGAGGAAAGGAGAACTACTACAACAACAGAAACGGGGGGAACGGGAGGAAACACGGCGTCCCTTCGATGTGTGGAGGAGGAGGAAGAGATCAAACAGGCAACCGCAAGGTCCTGGCGCCTGCAGAGAGCTCCGTCAATGCTGCAGACACCCAGCAATCGCAGCAGCAGACAGAAGGGGGAGCTATGAAAGGAGGACATGGAGAATGGAAAGGGGGTTTGGAAGGTGAATGGAATGGTGGAGAGATCAAAGGGGAGCAGGGAGAGGATCAGGACAACAAATCGGGCGGTTCTTCCCCGTCCCTTGAAGCTGATTCGCGAACTGTGTCTGCCTCTCCGCATCCCTCAGTCCCCTCTTACGGAAATTCTCATCCTTCCTACAGTCTCTGCCCGGCGCCCATGCCGACCCAGCGTCCGCCTCCAAAGGCATGCCACCGACCGATGGCGAGTGACCTTCGTTGCTTCACTGGAAAGGACTGCATGGGTGGAGGGAGTTTCCCTGTTCATGGAATGAACGGGGGCCATGAGAAGGGGGATGGGGAGAAGGTACGTCTCTACAAACCTCCAGGGTTCCCTCTAGCAAGGGCGGGGGAGGGGGAAGCTTCAGCAGGGACTTCGCGGCCTGCTGAAGCTGCGATGTCGGGCATCGGGCTCCCCTCGCTGGGTCCGTCTCAGTCCGTGTTCCTCAGGGCGGGTGTTCGAGGCCGAGGGGATTGCCTCCACGAGAGCGCTTCCCCTCCTCCTTCCGCTGAATCGAACCAGCAGGGCCCTATTCCGTCTGATTGTGCTCCCGAGTCCGCGAACTCGACAGCCGAGCAGCTGACGAAGGAACAGAGAGACGCCCTTTTCTGGGCTCAGTCGGGATCAGGAAGGGCAGATGACTGCCGCCCTGGGCCGGACCCTGCTGAGCTGTCGGTGCAGGGTGGGGACGAGGGAGAGGAAACCCCCCCGTGTAGAGTCGGGGCGGTCGGGCTGTCTTCACCCACTCAGGCTGGCTGTCCTTCCCTGTACTTTTCGCTGGGGAATGACGGAGGCGGTCACAAGGAAGGGATTCCTTTTGGGACAAGGGGTCCTCACCTGCCGTGTCCAGGTGTTGAAGAAGACGAGAGTCCTCTTGCAGAGCAGGAGGAAGGTCAGGGAGACGGGGGGGGAGGGGAGGGGGAGGGAGATGAGGTGGCAGACGAAAGGTGGGCAGTCGGCAGCTCTGAGGAGGAAGAAGATGGGGGTCCGCCTACGGCTGCAGTTGCAGCTGTCGCATCCCCATTGCCGCCCTTCCCTATAGAACCCTTTCCCACGGGGAGAGAGTCCGTTCCATCCCAAGAGCCCCACCCCTCCTGTCCGCCCTCTTCCTCCTTCCTCTGCCCCTCCGTCCCTGAATGCTTCCAGACGGATGGGGGAAGAGGGGGACGGGGAGACGTCCAACTGGGAGAGGGAGAGAGAGACGGGTGCAAGGGTGAGGAGGCTCCGACTCCGGGAGTGCCCATGACGCCAGAGGTGAGTGATCGATCGATCAAGTCTGCAAAAAAGCCAGGAAGGAGCGAATTCAGTGGAATACAGATCGATCGACGGACTGTTACAGAGATGGGCGGGGGGGTAAGAGAAACAAAAAGCGCTCGTTTGGCTCCCCGCTGTCAGCAGATCGAGCGCACGAGAGTGTGTCTATCTTGCCCCCCCCTCGTGCATGCATCTGGCTTCAGCGCTTTCTCTGACTTTTCATCGTGGAGCTGTTTTTGTTCATTGTGCTACTCTTATTTTTGTTTCTGTGTGTTCTGTCCTTCTCTCCCTTCACCTCTAAATTCTTCTTTATCGCTGCTTTCCTTTGTTTCTTCCACTCCTCCGCTTGCTTTGCGTGCAGATGCCCCGCGCGTGCCTCCCACAGGGTCTCCTGTCGGAAAGCGACGGCTGTCTGTCGGGTCTTTCCGGGGCCATCCCGCAGAGGAACAAGAGAGAGGAGGCATCACTGTTGGGGAGGGAGAGCATGGTCGGAGGAGGGCCTGAGTTTGTGGACCTGGACTATGAACGCGACGGAGACAGAGAGGTTCACGGACGTGTTCCACACGACTCGTTTCCCCCCATTCCGCTCTCTCCGGATCTCCACTCATGCCGCGAATCCGGTCTCTGTGGAAGCGGCAGGGACAATGCAGAGGTGTCCCTTTTCGAGGGGGGGGATTTTGACGGGAGGACAGATCATCATATCAATGTGGGGGGGGAATTTGGAGAGTCCGAGTATCCTCTTCGCATGATGTTTAATCGTGAGGGGGGGAGGGGGGGACCTGCTCATTCTCCCACCCCGCCCCTTCTTTCTCTCTCTCTGAACCTAGGTGCTGCAACAGGGGGGATCTCGCAGGCTCCTCTTTCTCCTTCTCATTCTGTCTCTCTGCCAGGATGCGGGGAGGGCGGGGCGAAGTACTCCCTCTCTCTGTTTCCCCCTCTTTTGTGCGCTCCTACAGCCAAGCACCCAAGTACTGCTACACCCCCAGCATCCTCTCCCCGACCACCCTCATCTTTCCCTTCATTCTCCTGCGCCTCTGCCGCTCTAGGAGAAGCAGAATGCTCCCACAGCATGGAGACGTTGATGGACCTGCGCGTCGAGGGGCACCGTCAACGTCAACACGCCCCCGTGCAATACCAACCTCCGTCCTCTCCCAGCGAGGCAGAGTTCAGACCGACACCCGGATCCAGGGGTCCTGTGAGGGTGGCAGAAGAGGAACAGGAAGAGGGATGCATGCCCATGCAGGCTGCTGTAGCGTCCCTCTTCAGGTCAGGGACTCAGCTGCTCTTCGATCCCCCCCCCTCAGCCCCCTGTTCAGCAGACACAGACACACACACCGGGTCCGAATGTGAACGGGCGGCCGGGGGGGATGGTCAGAAAGCCTCGAAGGGGCAGGTGGTGGGCTCTGTCCCTGATGAGCTCGTCGCAACGAACCAGAGCCTACCTCCCGTGAGAAGACTAGGAGAGGGTGAGAAGACTCTCAGGTTGGAGGCCCGCGAAGGACGGCCGCTGTCGGTTGTTGCGGCAGAGTTCTCCTCCTCACCCACACAGAATGAGAAAACAGAGCAGCAGGCTCTTGAGGACCCAATGCGACAGACGCACGCGGAATGCGTTCCGCTCAACACAGTCACTGCTCTATCAGAACAGATTCAGCAGGTGAGCCGTCGAGATGGTGGCAGCAGATCCTTTGAGGGATCAAGGGAGGCAAGTCCTCCCCCTGCCCTCCTTGCACAGACAGATCCTTCTCGAGGTGGGCCCGACCCACTGCGTCCCCTCGCTGCCCATCAACTCGATCCCCCGAGTGCTTTCCCCGCCCCCTCAGATTTGGGACTTCCTCCATGTCCACCCTACACAACTAACCCCCAAACTGTCGCTATCCCCCTCAGCCAGCCCGAGAGCGAAAAGTTCGAGAAAGGGATGGCAGGAGAGGCAGAGGCAGAGATAGAGAATGAAGCGGACGGAAGAGCAGATTCTCTAGGTCAGCAGGAGAAAGAGAAAGATCTGAAGGTCTCGCTTCCCTCTGAAGAGTCTACAGCAGCAGCCACTCTCATCTCATCCCGACGATCCGGACGGGCAGAAACAGACCCCGCGGAGTCCGCAGCCGAATCCAGATCAGAGGGGGAGGTGGAAACTGACCCCGAGACTCCCCTCAGTGCTGCAGAAACTGATGCCGCACTCACAAGAGCTTTCACCCAGATCACCGAGGAAGAGGAGGAGACGGAGACGGAATACCGCTCTGAGAAGGGGAAGGGGGCCGAGAGCCTCACCTGGGGGTCTTCCAAGGACTCCCTTTCAAACCTTCCCCAGACGAACTCCCGAAGCGCCACCAATGCCCCCCTTTCACTAGGCCTCTCAGTGCTCTCCGCCGTCAACAGAATTTTTTGTCACACCACCGGTGCCGCCTGTCGCAACAGAGCGCCGTCATCAAACGGCAGGCGGGCAGTTCAGCAGAAGAACAAAGGGAACTACTCCCAAGTTCCCCCTTCCCGCCCCCCCCCTTTTCCAGAGTCCAAGTCAGTTCCCAACTCTGCTGCCTCAAAGAAGGGGGGCCACAGGAAGAGAGGAGTGAATGGAGGAAAGGATGGGGAGGGAAGAGTCGGGAGACCCTCATTCCGTCCCGTGTCTTCCCCCCATCCAGCTCCTGCCAGATCGAACCCCCCCCCCGTCCCTCCAAGTCCTCAAAGTCGCGTCTCACCCACCTCCAACGCGGGAGCTCCTCCACATGCCTCCAGCAGCAGCAGCAGCAGCAGCAGTAAGGGTGGGACGGCAGGACTTCGTTTTCGCTCCGCATTCGGTCTTGGATGGGCGGCTTCGTCTTGGGCCGGGCGTCGCCTCCCATTCTGTTCTCCCTCTCCTCATCCGTCAGGCCCCCCATCTGCGACACGTCCCTCCAGCGACCATCCCTCATGCTCAAAGCCATCAGAGCCGCCTGATCATCCGGTAGTGCAGCAGGAAGGGAGAGGAAAGCCCGAATCCCCCTCACAGCAGCACAGGGCCCCCGTGTGCGCTCGGTCTCACCCGTACAAATGCCGGGGGGGAGGGCGGAAGTCGCCCCGTGGAGGGGAAGAGGTGGTCCCGGAAAGATCGGAGGAACCCCCCAGGGTCTCTCTCTCTGTGCCTCTGGCTCAAGAGAGCGGTCTGTCCGGCGAATCGGATCCGATGAGAGATACGCTGATTGCAGTGTCCCTCGAGTTGCAGAAAGCGGAGGCGACAAGGCTGCAGCAATCAGAGGAAGGTCGCGGACCTGTTGACACAATCAGCGAGAGGGAATGGAGAAGTGGGTGCGGGAGCAAACATGGGGTCCGAAGCAGGAGGGGAGTGCTACAGGAGCATGGGTCCAACCGATCTCTGACCAGAGTCCGCACACACGGCCCTGCAGAGACACCTATGCGTGGTTTGCGGCAGCACTCGCATGAGGAGCCGTCGGCTCCCCTTCGACTGCCGATTTCACCCAAAGTGAAGTCTCTCCCGTGTCCGCAGCCTCTCAGCACCCCGCCTTCGCGAAGCACGGCCGCGTGCTCTCCTGATAAGAAGCGAGCACGGCTCGAGAGACGACACACCATACAGACAGAGTGTGAACGCTGGGGGTGGAGTCGGTCTTCTGATCTGGCCAGCTCAGACATGGTGTAGATCCGTTGGTTGGTTGGTTGGTTGTTGTAAAGCGAGAAGACGGACCGAGAAACATATCGATCCAGATCGGGGGGTGAAAGAAAATACCTTCCTTCCTTCCTTCCAGACCTGAGAAACTGGGACCGTGACGTTCGTGTTTGCGAGTCGAAATTGCAGACCTTTTCTCTGTCTCAAGTCCCCCTCGCCCTCCTCTCTCTCTCCCCCCCCCTCTCTCTCATTCCCCTCGTGTTCCGTCTGTCTGTCCGTCTAGGCCTCGTTTTCTTTTTGTCGTCGTCGATCTGTGTAGTCACAACTTGTAGTGACTCAATTAAGTGAGTGAGTGAGTGCATGGGTCCGTCTGTGTGACCCGATAGGGAGGGATCTGCTTGTTGCGTGCTGGGACGAATGCGACGACGGGCGGGGGTGGACTCGTCAAGTCAAACACGGATGAAGAAGGAGAGTTGCTAGGAGAGAGAGAGACGATGTTGGAAAAAATAGGAGTAGGAGAGGGGGTTCAGGGGGGCTAGTGGAATTTCGGGCAAGTGCAAGTGAGTCAGTGACAGGACACAAAAGAAGAGAAGCACGAGTGAGTGCGCGAGCGCGCAAGAATGGTGGAACGTGGGGGGCATTGAGATCTCTCTGGGAAAGTAGGAAGGAACTAAGGAAGGGGGGAAGGAACGGCTGACGGACGGATGGGTCGGGTGGTCAGTCGGTTTGTTGAGCGATCGCTTTTCACCCGAAGGATGGATGGATGGATGCGGGGTGAAGCGGCGAATCGTTGTTTGGACTCTAGAAGAAGGGGAGGGGGGAGAGAGCGGACGGTTTCCTTTTCCTTTCAACAAAGCAAGAAAAAAGGAAGGAAGGAACCCTTCCAGTTTTCAAGTCCTCTTCTGCCTGTGTTTTCTCTTTGCCTGTCCCTCCTGACCTCTGATTGATGGTCTGTCTCGTGATTGCATGCCCCCGGTGTTCTTCTTCCTTTCTTCCCTCCTTCTTTCTTGTCCGTGCTGCCCCTTCTAGCTCGTCCTGATTGATTGTGTATTCCCTCCTATGCAGTCAGTATCTTGCAGACAGGCAAAGCAACAGGCGACAAATTGTATTTCGGTATCCTTCAATCGAATTCCTTCCATGATGTCATCCCGAATTGAATTGAATTGAATTCAGGAATTCATCAGGCTGATCTAAGGCGAACTTCTCTCTCTCTCTCTCTCTCTCTCTCTCTCTTCCTCTTCCCCCCCTCCCTTCCTTCTCCACCTTCATCCAACATTTTGTGCTGCAACTGATGACCCTCCTGGCTGCGCAGATTCTGTCTCCCCCCCCCCCTTCTGTCCCGCACTTTGCTCCTTCTGTCCATCGCAGCAGCCCATCCATCCATCCATCCATGAAGCGACCCGTCGAATCATTTGTCGTTGATTCATCGATCGATCGCTCAAGCTCACCTATTTCCCTTACTGATGCAATTATCCACTCACTTCATCATTCCTCCAGTCCCTCACCCACCCACTCACTCAACCACGATTGCCAAAAGGAAGGAAGGGTCCTGACAAGCATCGAAAAAGAAGGAACGAAAAAATGTGAAGTGAAAAGGGCGACATGCAATAAAGAAAGCCATACGCAAACACTCTCAGACAAGAAAAGCCGGGGCGCACTCGACCAAGTGAAGGCAGACAGACCAGCCGAACGGAAGGAAGTATGGAGAGAGGGAGAGAGAGAGAGAGACTCATGTGCCTCCAAGACGGTTGGTTGGATTGGATGCACAGATGATACAGAAATAGATGGGGGAACGTGTGAAAGTCGGTGTTTAGGTGCATCTTCACCTCCTCTCCACTTCCCTCCCCTCTCCTGCACCCCCCTTCCCCTTCAATTGATACCTCTCTTCTCTTCTCTTCTACACCTTCACTCCTGTCACCATGCCAGTACTCCACCCATCCTTCTCAGTGAGAGTAATTGCTTGCTTTTTTTCGGTCTTTTCTGCTGTGCCTTTGTCCCCTTGAACTCCTTTGACTGACGCTGGAAAGAAAGAAGAGGAGTAGAGAACATGGACGGACAAAAGGAAGGAGGACCTAATTCAAAAACACAAACAAGTACATGCGAATGGACAAATAAAGCGCAAAAGATAAAGAAAGAGAATGAGTGTGGCTGGAAAGAGAATTAGCTGATCGAATGACAGCTTCTCTTTCGCCGTCGTCTCACTGCATGTCTCTCTGTCTGTTTGTCGTACTTGCTTCTTCATTTTCGTGACCACTTCTTTGCTCGTCCCACTGTGTGTCTTCCTTCTTTTCTCTTGTTCCTTTCTTTCTTCTTTTGTCGTATGTCAACAGCCCTCATCCTTCTTGTCCAGGGGGCAGGCACGTGTAAATACTCATATCGGATAAAAGGAACAATTGCCAACAAGCTCGTTCGAGGGATTGACTGAGTGAGTGAGTGAGTTTCTTTCTAACAACCGACAACAAACAAACGCTCTTCCTTCCTTCCTTCCTTCCTTAAGCCCCTGGCTCTGTCCTGGTGTGTGACACCTCACCCCCTCGTGTGTGAATGTACTTCCTTTCTGGCTCTTTCTTGTACACATGCAGGCAGGCAGGCAGGTGCTGTAGATGGACAGACAAACGGAGAAAGGAAGGCCGAGAGAGACATCTATCATATTGATTGATTGCCGTCTCCCTCTTGCGCTCCCTGGTTTCCTTCCTTCTTTCCTTCCTGGTTTGTGTCTTGGGGAGCAGAAGACCGTCGGGAAACGCAGAAGAGAAGAGAAGAGAAGAGAAGAGAGAGGCCGTAAGAGAAGATAGATAGATAGATAGATGCTGCATGATCAAGGATCATCTCTCCATCCATCCCCTCTCCTTAACAGTCAGTGCATTCATTCATTCATTCATTGCGTGCGGTGCGGGACAGAGAGGGGGATCATATGGGGGCGCCAAAGATGGAGAAAGAGGCAACGCGAAGAAGCAAAGTGAAGCGTTGAAAGTTTTCCGGCATGCAAGGAAGCAAGGTTGGTATCGGTTTTCCCTTCCGACCGCTTCACAGGCCTGCATGAAAGAAACTTGAGGACCCTCGCGACGCTCTGTTGCGTTGTCTCCCCCCTTCCCTTCCCTTCTCTTCTCTCTCTTTCCGTCTGTGTATGCGTGTATGTGCCGATGTGCTCCTGCAAGTGCCGTCTGTGTTGAATGCTGCCCGATCGATCGACCCATTCCTTCCTTCCTTCTTTCCCTCTGCGATGTCGCGACCGGTGGTCGGTGTCGACAAAGAATGAAGAGACACGGAAGGAGGGAGAGAGAGAAAGAGAGACGAATGGTGGAAGGAAGTAGTCCGTTTCTCGTCTAGAGTTGAGTCGTCTTCGGGTCCCGCCCTCCCTTGCTCCGATTAAGGCATCTTTGTGAGTATGTGTGTGTGCATGTGTGCGTGTGTGCGCGCGCGCTCTGTGGTTTCCAAAGAAGCATGACAAAAAACGTCTTGGAGGAAGGAGACCGAAGACGTCATGAGAAAGCAGCAATGAGTGAACAATCGCTACTAAGCGAAAGCAGGGGCCCTGTAGGTAAAGTAAGAATTCAAAGAGGCTTTCGATCGTTCGTCACGCACTCTTCCTGTCCTTCTTGTTTGATTAATGTATTTACCTCGCTTCCTCAATCTTTAGTGACCGTCCAAATTTCTTCCTTCTTTCTCCCCTCTCTTTTCTCTCTGGAGTTGGGGGAGTGAAAAGGCAGAAACGCATAGATGTGGCTCATTATGGACTCCTTGTGTCCATCTGTTGGTCTTTGTAGAGGATGTTGAGAAGAGAAGCGATGAAGAAGAGCGCAGAGCGAGCAGCGCAGACTCGCAGAGGAAGCGAAGAAAATGGATTGGTTTTTCTCTCTCTGCCTTGCTTGCTTGACTGCTCCCTAGCTGGGTCCGCTCTCCCGCGTGGGGGGGTGGGCTGTCTCTGACTGACATAAGGACTCCTGCAGGGGTTTGCATGGGCGTTCTTTGAGAAAGGGACGGGAGAGAAAAGTAAAGCCGTGGGGTGAGGGGTCCGGGCAGGTGGGGGTGCACGTATCGACTTTTTTTAAAAAATTCAAAGGCTGCACAGTCCGGAAGACATGCACGCAGGCAGGCAGGCAGGCAGCAAAGATGGGGAAGGAGGACATAGAGGACAAAGGAGAAAGCTGGAAGGTGTTCGGTTCGGCCCTTTCCTTGCATGGGTGTCGGCAGGCAGACGAATTCGTTGCTGTAAATGCGTTTTCCTTCCCTCCGCCCCCTCCCTCTGCGTGTGTGTGTGTGTGTGTGTGTGGTCACTTTTCTGGCAGAAGTTCATGAATGCCCTACTGATTTACAGCCTGTTCGCAAAGATACAAGAGAAAGGGAGGGAGAGAGAGAGAGAGAGAGAGAAGTGGGGGGGGTGGGGGGTGCGGAAAAGAATTGGAGACGGCGATCGACTTCTTGGCTGGGTGGTCGGAGAAATTCCAACAAAGAAAAAGAAAGAAAGAAGTCTTTGGAAGGAAATGAAGTGCATTGATCGAGAACCAAACCGATGCACTCGGCTTTCCTTCAGTCTCCGTCCAGGACTGTCTGTCTGTCTGTCTCTCTCTCTCTCTCCCTCCCTGTCTGCTGCTGATGCGACAGTGCCCATAGAGGCTTTTGTCTTTTTGAATCTCTCTCTCTCCCTCATTACTTGTTCTTTCGATGTTGGTCATTTCTTCATCCACCTCCTGGATGAGGTCTCCGTTCTTGCTTGCTTGCGTGTGCGCTTCCTTGGTTGTTTCATTCATCTGCTTCATGGTCGAAAGATCCAAAGATCCATCCATGCGCAGAGAGGGCATGCAGGCAGAGAGATGGATGCATCCTCTAGCGAGTGCTTGGCTGGACACAAAGAACGCCAGCAGAAAGGAAAGAAGGTTCAACAGAAGAGAGGAAAACAGAAGTGGGATAACCTGCATGAACCAAGCAGCACTCCAACTGCCCTCATTCGGCACTAAACAATGATTGCTTGTCCCTTTCTTTCGTTTGCTCGTTCATTCATTCATGCCTTTCATGAAGAGGTGGGAGAAAGGTTTTTTGTCTCTGAACAAGTTCATGTGAAACCTCGTTCCGCTTTCTTCCTGTGCTTCTTCCATGCTGACTTCTTTCTCTTCCCTTATATCTATCTCTCTGTGTGTGCTGTTCCTTTATGATTTCGTCTCTTCTTGGCCGATGCGGCATCCTTCCCTGAGCGCTTGCATGCATTTGAATGAGAATGCATGCATGCTCAGTAAGCTTCATGAATTTGCAAGCAGAATTAACTCTGAAAAGGAGGAAGGGAAGAGGCCGTACTCGTTGACCGCTTCGCTTCTTTTTTTCTTTCTTTCTTTTGCTGCCTGCCTCTCACTGTCTGTCTATCGTTGTTTCTTTACGTCTTGCTCCGGCCGGAGTTGTTTTTGTGCATGGATGTGTGCAAGCGTGCGTGCATTTTTCCTCTCTCTCATTCTGTCTGTCTGTCTTGGTCTTTTGTTTGTTTGTCTGTATCTGTTCAATTCGGTCGTTCAGAAATTCGATCGCATTGCATCGAGACACCTACATCCATCCGCCTTTTCCCCGCAGCTTTAGCCCCTTTCGACAGAGTCATCCATCGTGTATTGGGACACACACCTAGAGGGGGCATCGCGTGTGTCACGTCGCGTTTTCCTCCTTTCCTTCCTTCCTCCAAAATGTCCAATGGAATCAGCTGGAGGTTCCAACGGAGGGAGGGAGGCAGGTGCAGCTATGCAGGCAGCCTTCCATGCGCATGCGTATCTATCGAATCAGCGGATCGAACGCTTCTTGGGAGTTTTATTCTCCTACAAGATTTCCTGCGTGCTTGCGTACGAGTGAGTGAGCAGGTACATGTGTCGTCAATGAATGAATGGGACAGCATGTGGGCTGGAAAGTAAATGATGAGCTCGGGAGTATGGGTGGAAGAAAGGATGGATAGATGGAAGGACAAGAACAACAGTTGGCCGATCCTTCCAGGGGCTGCAACTTGCGGTCTGTCGCATCCATCCCGGTCTGTCTGTTCGCTGAATCAAAAAACAGAGAAGAACTAGAGAAAGCGGTCTTGTACACCAATGAGCCGTGTGCGGGTTCCCTCCTTCCTCCAGGAGTGAATATTTTGGTCGAGGCCATCGATTTGCACGATCGGCTGCATCTTTTATTGATGGCCTTTTCATTTCCAAGAAGGAAGGAGGGAGGGAGGCAAATGCAGATTATTCCAAAATCTGACAGACAACCTTGTTGACAGGTGCTCATTTATTCTCTCCACTCTTCACGTTTCCTCCCCTTGCACCGCCTTGCCTGTCGTCTTCCTTTTCCCCCTCTCCTCTCCCTAGCTGGATCCATGGAGCAATGAGTCATCGTCTATGTTGATACTGAATTCAGATCATCAAGTAAATACATCCCAGTCTTTTTGGTCTCTTTTCTTTCGGCCATTTTCGTATTCACTCGTGGGTAGAAAGACGGGACATTTCTCACGAAGTGAACGAACGATGGACAGAAAGAAAGACAGCGGGAGGGAATTCAATCGCAGAAAGAGCGAAGGGAAGGGAAGAATTCGATGATCGGAACTAACAAAACTGGAAGGAAGGAAGGAAGACACTGACTCACTCCAGTTGATAATATCGTATGCATATTCTCTTTGTAATTTGTCAAACGGAGTGGCATTCGGTTCCTTTTTCCTGTCCCTTTTCCTCTCAGCATGGGGGGACGGCAGAAGTCTACACACTCCTCATCTTTCAAACTTGACTGCCTCTCTTTCTGTTTCTCTCTCTTTCTCTCTCTCTGTGTGTGTGTGTGTGTGTGTGTCCCTTTCACCTACCCATCTGTCGTACCTGTACAGTGAGCAGATGTTGTTTCCCTTTGTTCCCCTTCATGTGTGGGGAGAGACGGAGCAAGAGAATCATCCTTGCCTCGTACTCGTTCTGCGTTGCACTCTTCATTGTCGTCTCTCTCTTTCCTTTTTGGTTTCTCTATTCGAATCAAATAAAGCCCTGCAAACACGTCTGCATAGTTATGGGTTTGGGTGCGCAGGTGCATGCGATACTACATGAGAGAGAAAGAGGAGTTCGAGTCCTCAAATCGCGATGGTGGGAGCGAGCCACGTCATATTGACGCAGACAAGAGTGGCAAACATCGGCCCAATGGTTGGGCATCGGTGGGGGTCCACGGGCTTCCTTCCTTACACCTTCCCCTTAGAAGAAACGTTCAAGCTAAACGAAGAGGGAACAAAGACGAGAGAGAGACAATGTGATCTTGTTTTGTTTGCCTTACTTTGTGTCTGGCTGTGCGTACACGGAACAAGCGCAGTCAGTGCTTTCAAGGGGGAATTGATGTGTGGGGATCGCAAAAAGCCGTCCTTTGTGTGCATGCATTCATGTGTGCATATGCGCGTGCGTATATTAGGAAAGCGGCGAGGAGATGGAACGTCACACACACATTGCCTGCACAGGTGCATACAAACACCAGCCGAGAGAGACGCCACGTAAAGATCCAAGTGATCGCAATCCTTCCAAGCGTCTCACTCAATGTTTGTCTGTGCACACGTTTGCCAGGGACGTGCGAAGTCTGCATGGTGCGTTGCTTGACGTACCTTCTTCCATTCATTGTGTCCCTCCTTTAGCATTTGTTGCCGCAAGAGGATGGAAGAAGGCAGGCATTGGTCTGTGTGCAAGAGTACGTGTGAGGGAAGTGGATGGAGTTCCAGGCTTTTCGGAAGGTGACCTTGCTCCGTGAAAAAAAATGTGAATAGATGGTACCAACGAACAAAAATGAGGCGGGATCGTCAGAATGATTGAAAGCGCGTTTCTCATTTCTCTCGGCCGGTTCTTCGTTTGTTCGTCTTCCCTTCATCGCCTGTGCCAAAGGACGGCACTCTGTTCTCTTTTGTCTTACTTTTTTTCGCCAGAGGAGGGCGAATAATTCATAGTCGGTTGAAGTCAGGGATAGAGCAAAGAATGCCTGGATGCTCTGAAGAGACAGACGGGTTGACCGCTCATGCACTAGCTCCTTTCCTTCTGACAAGGTCTTCCACTGAAGCTCGGAAGGTCTTGCTACCTTCCATTCGAGTGAACCTGGCTCCTTTCCGTGCTCGTCTGGACTTCGTAGTCGATCCCTGCTTCCTCCGATGCCCAGTCCTCTCCCCCTCTCTGTACATTTGTGCGTTTTTCTTGTTTTTTTTTTCCACAACGGAGCGATCGATCGATCGATTTTTCGATTAATCTGTCAAGGTTGCGTTCATGATTAATCCATCCATCCTTCCTTCCTTCCTTCGGTCCCTCCATCCATCCAGCATTCGTGAAGTGAGTCTCCTCCACTCACTGGTAATTTATTCACTGACGAAATGCATGTTCTCCAGCTCCTCTTTTCCCCTTCTCTGTTTTGCATGCCTCGGCCTTTGAAAACTTTTTTCTTCCCTTTCGTCACTGAACCTTCCATTCATTTTTCATTGCAGCACTTCCTTCCTTTCTGTCTTTCTTTTTTTCTTTCTTTCTTTCTTTCTTTCTGATCGCAGCTCGACGGATTGAAAAGACGAAACCAAACGAAAAGGAAAAGGAAAGAAGAAGAAAGGACAGAAAGACCGTCACAGAGGGACTCTTTTCGATCGTTGAACTGCGTGAATACTGTTGCTGAACGAAAGAATGTAGAATGCATCCATTTGCCGCCAATGGACGGAAGGAAGAAAGGTGACAAACAGCTAGAGTCTTTTTTTCATGCATGCACCTCTCTCTTTCTGTCCTCAACCAAACAACCAACTGTTGACCAAATTCAAAGAATGAACGAACAAACGAACGGCCATTCATGCATGCATGCGTCTGAATCGGAAACAGGGGCAGTGCCAAAGAAAGCGCGATGCTCCTCTTAATTTCTGTTGGAAGGAAAGAAAAGGACCGAAGGAGGACCCTCCGCCGTTGTCAGAATTAAGCGGGTAGATTGCTAGAAGCAAAGAGCAATCGGATGGATGGGTTAAGAATTCGTATCATTGCACCGTGTGCAGCACAAGATATGGCTCTCTCTATCTATCTCTATCTATCTATGGCCCGTGCGTGTGTGTGTATGTGTGTGTGTGCTTGCTGTACATTTCGTTGTTTTCTGTTTCACCCTCAACGCGAAGGGCGAAGGAAAAATGAGTCGACTCTCAATGGCGAATCAATTTGTTTCATTCCAATGTCCGTATTTTCTCAATTAATTTGTGCATTCAGAATCGGGGCACAAGGGGGCCTTTTGACTCTGGCCGATCAGAAGAGAAGAGAAACGTCGAAAGATAAGGGATTCCGGGTCAAGGACAGCCCCATCTCTCCGGGGTCTGGCGGTTTTGGGCTCCATTTGGCTTGGGAATCAAAAGAAGAGAGAGAGAAGGCATCCATCCATCCTGCACAGAGAGAGAGAGAGAGAGAGAGAGAGCGGTCGGGTTGATGAAAGAGAGAACCTTCAGACGAGCAGCTCCGTCCTCTTTACTTACCCGCTGCATGGGTCGGTGGAGGCAGAAAGAAAGAACAATGAACGCAAGCAATTAAGTTGGCATCTGGCCTCTGTGACTGCCTCTCCGACCTGCTCGTCGAAGGATTGCGGCGAAACGCTCCGGCATGTCCTTGCAAGAGGATCATCCAAGGATGGAGTTAAGCCAGGCACCCATTGTCCCCACAGTCTTTCTGCCCGCCTGCCTGGGTCTCTCTGTCTCTTGCGTGAGAGAAAGAAAGGCTGTGCGTGTACAACGAGAAAAGATGGAGAGATAATGCACCGACGAACAAAAGAACCAAAAGTGAAATGAAAGCCCTTTTTCCCTGAAGTGTCTCTTCTCTCCCTGAGTGCAAAGTACACAGAAAAGAAGGAAGGGAGGATCGACCGACCAGAAGGTATTATCTCTTTCTCGCGGGTGCAGCAGACACCAATTATTGACGAAACACACATACACAAACGTACACACCGGCCAGTCAGTCGACGCTGAAAGCCTGCACGCTTCTCTCTCTCTCTCTCTCTCTCTCTCTGTGTGTGTGTGTGTGTGTGTGTGTGTGTGTGTGTGTGTGTGTGTGTGTGTGTGTGTGTGTGTGTGTGTGTGTGTGTGTGTGTGTGTGTGTGTGTGTGTGTGTGTGTCTGTGTCTGTGTCTGTGTCTGTGTGTGTGTGTGTGTGTGTGTGAGTGTCTGTGTGTGTGTGTGTGTGTGGGTGTGTGTGTCTGTGTCTCTGTGTGTGTGTGTGTGTGTGTATGTGTGTGTGTGTATGTGTGCGTGTGTGTGTGCGTGTGTGTGTGCGTGTGTGTGTGTGTGTGTGTGTGTGTGAGTGTGTGTGTGAGTGTCTGTGTGCGTGTGTGTGTGTGTGTGTGTGTGTGTGTGGCAACTCGATGCAAGGATGTCGAATGACTGACAAACGCTCCAGACTGGCTCACCCGTTCAACCTTTGCTAGTCTGTCGCGCCTCTCCTACAGTCGGCAGCTGCCTCTCTGCATGCCAGCATGCCCCCAGCAATTTAGTCCAGTTAAAGCGTTGGAGAAAAAACATTTTTTCCGTTTTCCGCCCGGGATCATGCATGCTTTCAGCATAATTCTTTTTGCCCTCCCCCTCTGTTCTTGATATTTCACAATTGACGAATGAAAATATGAAATTTCATGGAGTAAGAACAAATTAGAACAAATGTTAAGCAGCCTAAGCTATATAGCCTATACTAAGTATTACTCACCTTTTGTCGGGCGGCCTGACATCCAAGTAACTTATAGATCGAACATAAGGAAGGTGCTCTAAATATCAAATTTGGAGATGCTCTGGAGACGTTGGAGAAAGGGAGTCACGTACGATTTTGGTGGAGATCTTCAAATCTTAAAACATCAATTCAATTTGATTAGATTTAATTTAACCTCAATCATATTAGGGTGGTCTACTGCATGTGGTTTGGATAGGTCTAGAGGCTGTTCAAAACAAACTAGGCTCAAGATTAATACAATAACAAAGAAATGTGCAAACGTTTAACGAAGAAAGAGAGTTTTAGTTTTGTCCAGACTTTTTTTTATTATTTTAATTTTTTTTTATTTTTTTTTGCCTTTTCTTTTTCTTTTAGCTGTTCTCTTTAATTATCTTTGATTGATTGATGATTGATTGATTGATTGATTGATCTTTAATACTTACATCGCTTACAAAAAAGTCTTTTATTCTTTTCTTTTTTTCTGAATCCGTTCTTTTTTTGCTCTCAAACAAATTGAAACAATGATTACTTTGTGCCAACAGATACTGAGATAGTTTTATCTAACAAGCTTCCAACTGATATAATTCTCGCACTTATACCTTCGCGCATGAATGCGCGCGAACAAACTTGTACGGATAATTTAATGCGCGAACAAACTTGTACGGATAATTTAATTCAATATTATTCACAGAGCTTGCATGCATGCATGCTTTTACACGTACATTAATATCGTCGGAGCGATATTGTCCACGTTAATTAACATGATTCCGTGTTTTGCACATATATCGATATAGTGCGCTCTAGGGGGCAGGTTGCACTTCGTGTTGACTGCTCTGTTTGCACACGGGACTGCCGGTGTGAGCATGTGTGTGCGTACCAGAAACGACTGCTGAAAAAGAGACGGACGTACTCAGTGTTAGATCTACCTGCAGAGACCGAAAGTGTTGCACAACTGCCGTTGCGCCTTCAGCTTTCAAGGTAACACTATGGGTTGTTCTGGGACAAAAGCTGTCGATGCAGCAGCACCTTCAGGCGAGGGCAGGGCTCCACAAACTGCGGAGGAATGGCACAGTGAGGTCAGAAAAGCCCAACGATATGATAAACAACTCATGCTCATTGATGCTGTTGCGCAACGAACAACAGTGCATCATTATGCTCGCACCCGAACAGGCTGCATGGCTTATATTTGGCTGAATGACCTGCGTCTGTCGCAGGTTGCCAATGTGATGGACCTGCTCCTGAGCAATGACTTCTTGAGGGCTCTTGTGAAGGCCAAGGCACTGATCGAACCCACAAAGACTCTCTTCGGTCCGTGTTTTTTGAAATGATGTATGTTTCTTCAACAAAATACTAAGAGAGACAAAGGGAGAGAAATCTGCGGTCAGACTGGACCAAATGAGTCGTCAGTGTAGTAAGCATGCAGTGTTTACATGTGTTTGTCGAAGGCACACGGGTTTGTATCTACTCTGGAAAAGAGGTTGTAGTCCTTTTTTCTGCGTGGATGAAAGTACCAAGAACAAACAACCAGAACGAGTTTCTCTCCCTATATTTCGTTATGTGCCTCCCTCCCTCCAATCCTGTCTCTCCCTCTGCTATCCTTTTTCCCTCTCTCCCTCCCCCCCCCGAACCCCCACCCTCGCGCTCTCTCTCTGCGTATTTGTCTCTCTACTTGTTTGTGTGTCCGTCCATCTGTCTCTCTGGTTGTCTACCTGTCTGCTATCTGCCTGTCTGTCTATCTGTCTGTTCATCGGTCTATCCATCTATCTGTCTATCTGTCTGTTTTTTTTCCGTCTTTGTCTGTTTGTTTGTTTCTTTCTTTCTGTCTGTCTGTCTTTCTTTCCTTCCTTCTGTCTGTCTGTCTGTCTGTCTTTCTTTCTTTCTTTCTTTCCTTCCTTCCTTCCTTCCTTTTTTTTTTTCTTTCTTTTTTTTTTTCTTTCTTTCTTTCTTTCTTTCTTTCGTTCTTTCTCTCTTTCTCTCTCTCTCTCTCTCTCTCTCTCTCTTGCTTTCTTTCTTTCTTTCTTTCTTGCTTGCTTACTTTTTTGCTTTGTCTCTTGTGAAAGTAAAAAGGGAGGTAAAAGACATGCAGTATGCATGTCTGTCTGTCTCTCTGACTGACTCTTTGTCTGTCTGCCTGTCTGTCTGTCTGTCTGTCTGTCTGTCTGTCTGAGGGAAACGAAGAAACATATGGTCTGTCTGTCTGAAAAGAAGAGAGAGGAAGAAACATATAGTCTGTCTGTCTGAAAAGAAGAGAGAAGAAGAAACATGTAGTCTGTCTGAAGGGAGAAGAAGAAACATATAGTCTGTCTATCTGTCTGTCTGTCTGATATGAAGACAAGAAGGGAGAAGAACAAAAGTATAGTCTGTCTGACTGTCTGTCTGTCTATCTGTCTGTCTGTCTGTCTGTCTGTCTGTCTGTCGCTCTTTCTTGTCTTGAGTGGAAGCAGCAGAGGAGTAGCGTGTGAAACCAGTGATCACGTGAAAGTCTGTCGGGAGGTGGAGAGGCAAGGGGCGCTTAACTCTCACCTTTCGGGCCCCCTGCCCACGCTGTTTGATTGTTGGTGCTGTTCTTTTGTCTTTGTTCTTTCTTTCTTTTTGTCTGTTGTGTTCATGAAGAAAAGGAGGGAGAAGAAGAAGCAACATATAGTCTGTCGGTCGGTCGGTCGGTCTGTCTGTCTGTCTGTCTGTCTGTCTGTCTGAAGAAAAGACGATATGGTCTGTCTGTCTGTGAAGAGAAGAGGGAGAAAAAGAAACCATATAGTCTGTCTGTCTGTCATGAAAGAGAAAAGGAAAAAGAAAAGACGATACAGTCTGTCTGTCATGAAGAAAAGGAGGGAAAGAAACCATTTAGTTTGTCTGTCTGTCTGTCTGTCTGTCTGTCTGTCTGTTCATGCAGAAAATGAGGGAAAGAAAACATACAGTCTGTTTCTCTGTCTGCTTGTGGTTCGATTGTTTGTTCTGTTCTTTTGTCGTTGTTCTTTCTTTCTTTCTTTTTGTCTATTGTGTACATGAAAAAAAAAGAGGAGAAGAAGAAGCATAAGGTCTGCCTGCTCGTCTGTCGGTCGAAAGAGAAACACAGAATAGAAGAAAATTCCGTAAAATCCGTCAGTATCTCTCTCTCTCTCTCTCTCTCTCTCTCTCTCTCTCTCTCTTGCTCTATCTATGTCTGTCTCCCGGTCTGTCGTTCTGTCTATCTCTCTCTCTGTCTGTCTGTCTGCCTACCTGCCTTTCCCCCTGTCTCTCTGTCTCTCTCTCCCTCTTTCTCTCCACCCACGTTCGACGCCCGTTCGCTCGCTCGCTCGATCGCTCGGACGGGTTTTGTGCCATGAGAAAAAGTCTTTCTTCTTCTAATGCGGGAAACAAGTTGAACGAAACGGAAAAGCGCTTCCACTGTTTCTCTTTTGTTCCTTTGATGCATTGGTCATATCCGATGGATGCCTCTGGAATGCAGGAGAACACAGTTCGGAGAACGCAAAGATCCACAACGGCGTTGCGACGATCTATATGCGCATGATGGAAGCACAGAGAGGAGAAGGAGGAATGCCCACAAGCTCCACTTCTTCTTCGTCCACATCTCTTGAGACTTGCCTCCCCTTTGCACAGACCTCTGTGGGCATCTACGAAGAAACAGACCCCCACAGCATCGATGCAGGAAAGGCATACGAAACGCTTGGAACGATTTATATCACGCAAGCTTCGGAGACTGCTGACATGGTATCAAAAAACAAACTGGAAAATGACGGCTGTGCTCTACTTTGGAAAGCCCATCTGATTCGAGACAAAACTACGGACAGGCTTGGGGCAGTCAGACTGTTGCGTCAGTGTGCGGACGTGAGAATTGCAAGCCAGAAGCTTGATTCGGCAGTCACTCACTTGAGGAGGGCTCTCGAAATTGGGTATGAAAGTCAAGAACCGCTACCAAACGACATGGCTCAGATGGAGAGATCCCTTGCAAAGTGTTTGGCGCAATTGGGGAAACGGAGCGAGGCTTTTGAACATTATGAAAGGGCGATGAAAATGCGGGGGCTTGCCGTAGGGGGGCTTGACGACTCGTTTTGCAACAATGTTAGAAAAGAAATGGATAGACTAGGTTCCTAGGAGTTACACCACCTTCACAATGAAAAATCCAAGCAAAAATGTTTTTGTTTTTATAACTCATCACTGGCATCATCATGATCATCATCATCGTTATTATACAAAGCACCATGCTAGGCACCACGTCAATTAATTACAAAATTTTGACGATGTATGTACGTTTATTACAGTACATAGCACTATAGACATAGCGGCGTCATAGCTAGTAGATTGATTGATTGATATGAGTTAGCTTACAACTACTTATGAATTCTTTATCACTTGTTTACTTAGACTTGGCGCAATATAAATTATTTTTAATTTAAAATAACTTTGAATAAAATATGTAATTATCCAAAAAATATAGCATTTTCATAATTACATGTGTAAAGTTTCTAGTACACTTTCTTATTGAAAACTAGATTCAAAAACAAAAAAGAAACTATAGTTAAGCTAGTATTTTTTAAAGGTATTTTTAAGTTGATTCATTTAGTACTATGTTTATGTAATCTCTAGTGTAATCTATAGTTTGATACTAAGTTTGATATATGATTCATGCAAACAGTGGCAAACTACATGATGTAATTATGTAAAAGAGTTAAATCCCAGACCGAAGCTTCAATTACTGTCAGGACCATGCATAGACACCCCCACATACAACTTCTTAAAACAATATTATAACGATTTTAAACTCCCACTACTAGGTAAATTCTCATGAAGGCTATGATGAAGCTATTCATGAAATCTTCTATAATATGAAATCATGCATTAAAATAGTTTTAATTGAATGACAACCTATAGATGTTAGCCTAGATGGCAACTAACACCTTGAGGCTAAATTCCACTAGAGATTCTAGAACTTTCAAGTTTAGTTTCTAGGCTGTGTTACAGCCTGTGTATGAATAAATGAATGAATGAATGAATGAATGTCATTGAATGAATGAATGAATAAATAAATGAATGAATGAATGAATGCTTGAATGAATGAATGCTTATATTAATGAATTTCATTGAATGAATGAATGAATGAATTTCATTGAATGAATGAATGAATGAATGAATGAATGAATTTCCAAACCAGGCGGAGCCTATATGTATGTATGCATATATATATATATATATATATATATATGTGTATGTATGTATATAAAATTCCCCATAATTTTTTAGTATAATGCCCGTTGGGCCGAACCTAGAGCCACTCATGGCCGCCCCTTTCGCATTCCTCCACTCTTAATGCCCGTCTTGAGGTTTCACCCCACTGTATGCACATATAGATCCTGCCCGCCTGTCTTTTTCCGCATGAATGCATCGACCCCTTCCACTCCCGCAGGTAAGTATGCGAATTTCTCGGCAGCCTGCTCTCTGAGTGCATGGCATTTAAAGAGACGCTGTTACCTTTGTCGATCCTCTCCCCTTCCCCCTAGCTCTTCTCGTGAGGCTGAAAGGAAAACAAAGGGAAGACAGGGGACCGCAGTGATGCGACTGCGTAATGGTAAACGGAAGAAGCACAAAACGAACGGCAGGAAGAGAGAGAAGGAAAGCTGGAGGGAGACAGATTGATCGACTGTTCGATCGTTCACACGGTGGACTGGACGGAGTCATTCACTCCGGCCACTGTGCTCGCTTTCTTTCCTTTCCGACCCTTCTTCACTCCATGCCCTCCGAGCCCCTCTGCTTGCCTGCCTTCCTTCGTCTATACACTGTCTCGCGCACGATTTTGCGGGCAAAAGAACAAACCTGAATTTGCTTCGCCCCCCCACCTTGTTCCTTCCATGCCTGACTTGCTCATCAAATTGCACTCCCTCGAATATGTTGCTGGAATGGTTGTTGTGTCTGACGGGGGATCAATGACCTGAGAGGGCGATGCGGGGAGCCTCCATCTATGTCTTGTCAGTCGTTTCTTCGATTCTTCGGATTTACTTCTAAGAGGAGCGCCCCGGGGCGTGCAATCCGTTTACGGACAGAAATAAATGAACCCTTCTGGAAAGATCGAAGGAATCAACGCATGATCATGCCTTCGTGGAACGAACTATTCATTCATTTTCTCATTCATCCATTCGTTCGTTCGTTCATCCATGCATTCATTTAGTAGTAGTCTTCGGTCTCCAAGTCAAACAAAAAAGAAAGGAGACTGACAGCAGTTCAAAGAAGTAGAAAAGACAGACGAATGACATGCAGGAGTGGAATAGAGACACACAGCTAGTCTCTCACCAAGGAGGGGAGCGAAGAGGGAAACACAACCAGAGTTTTGGCGTGCAAGAGAGAGAGAGAGAGAGAGGGAGAACAGCCGAAGCAAAGAGAAGAAGCGAAACAGGGAGAAGAAAGAGACTCAGTGAGTCCCACCACGTGCGCGCAGGATGGCCGCGGCCTCTCCAGTGGCGACGCGGAAGGGGGTCCATCCGATCTGCATGCAGCCGTCGATTCATTTATTTATTTATGCGAACAAGAGTTAAGTGCAAACCACGAAGAAAGAAAAAGGCCGACTCAATCTCATGTGGTTCCGTTCCGTTCCGAGTGAAAGAGTTAGATCAGGAAAGGGTCAGAGAGAGACCAGCCTGAAAACTCTTGCGCATACAAGCACGTGTCTGCTGCACTCTCTCTCTCACTCTCTCTCATGAAAAAGCTTCTTTCTTTCTTTCTTTCCAACAAACAACTAACTCACGTTGTCCTTTGTGTTCACCTCCGCGCCTCTCTCGACGAGCAGGGACACCATCTCCTTCTTCCCGTACTGGGCCGCCCTGTGGAGAGGAGTGTAGCCGAGCTGCATGCAGGGGGGGAAAACAAACAAACAAACAAACCCAACGCCATCAAGAATGTATTCCAACAAGCAGAGAGAGAGTCGGAAGTGGAAGGGGGAAGAATTCTCTGTAACCAAAGAACACATGTTGCTGGCTTGCATATCGATCAACCATGCGAAAGAGAATCGAAGGGAGAGGGCATCAGCTGCAGGGGATGCAAGGGAAGGACTAACAAAGAGACAGATAGACCATATAACTAGGAAAAAAGATCGATAGATACACAGACAGACACGCAAGCAGGCAGACATAAAGACGAATGTAGAGACTGAAGCAGCCAGAGAAAGGAAACTGCATGATGAAATCATCAGGTTCATTTTTTCTCTCACCACACTTCTTCAATTGAATGAGTTTGGATGTAGAGATAAAAGAGGTGCCCGGTTTCGGAAGAGTGCGCAAAAATTCGTTTTCCGTTCGGCAGACACACTCACTCACCCCATCTTTGCAGTTCACTTTCGCTCCATGGTCAAGAAGGAGACTGCAGATCTCCTTGCGGTTGTACTGGGCCGCGATGTGCAGAGGAGTGCACCCTCCCTGCATTCATTCATTCATTCATTCAGTCAGTTACTCAGTCAGTCAGTGAGTCAGTCAGTCAGTCAGTCTCAGTCAGTCAGTCTCAGTCAGTCAGTCAGTCAGTCAGTGAGTCAGTCAGTGAGTCAGTCAGTGAGTCAGTCAGTCAGTCATTCATTCATTCATTCATTCACATGCGAACGAAGAAAAGCAAAAACATCTCTTGGCGCATCCGGAGATCGAAGTAACAAGCATGATTCTCCCGTCCTGTCCTGTCCTGTCCTGTCCCGAGAAGCACAGTTTTCTTTCTTTCTTTCCTGCATCCTTTCTGTTGATATCCTTTCTTAATTCAGGGTATTCTGCAGCTGTCGGGACATCACAGAAAAATACATCTCTCAGCGTCATTGATAAAAGAGAGAGAGAACGGTGATCAGTTAACTAAACATGCAAAAGAAGAGCATATGACTGGGGGCCTGGTTGCTGACTCACTCCCTCTCCCACTCACTGCGCTATTAGATTCCACAATCATCCACTTACTCACTCATTCACTTACTCACTCACTAACGTTGCTCTTTGCCCCCACGCTCGCATTCATCTCCAGAAGGATTGTGCAGATCTCCTTTCGGCCGTGACGGACGGCCAGGTGGAGGGGGGTCATGCCGAACTGCAAGCACATTAGTGAGAGAGGGATACAGAAATGGAGAGAGACTATGAGAGATTTCAAAACATCGTCAAGAATTTTCATTCTCCTCTGATCACCTGAGGACTATATCGTCATGCCCAGCTGCTCATACACACCTTCTTGTCTGAAGAAAATCAGAGGATCGAGAGTTTGAAGAGCCAACACACAAAATTGCAACAGAAACAAAGCAAGTTCTTCTATCTCGAAAAACGCTTCACGTTGACCGCCACACAAATCGACCGGCTGGCTGACTCACTGACTCACTGACTCACTGACTCACTGACTCACTGACTCACTGACTGACTGACTGACTGACTGACTGACTCACTGACTGACTCACTGACTCACTGACTCACTGACTAACTAACTGACTGACTGACTGACTCACTGACTGACTGACTGACTGACTGACTGACTCACTGACTGACTCACTGACTCACTGCCTCACTGCCTCACTGACTCCCTGACTCCCTGACTGACTGACTGACTGACTGACTGACTGACTCACTGACTCACTGATTAACTGACTCACTAACTGACTGACTGACTGACTCGCTGAGTGACTCACTGACAAACTGACTGACTGACTGACCTTGTCTCGCACGTCCACATCTGCACCCCTCAGCAGGAGAAGAGTCAGCACGTCCCGTTTGTTGTTCTCTGCGGCCATGTGGAGGGCCGTTCGTCCGTCCTGCAAAGCAACGCAGACAATGTCAGACAGTGACACATACAGACACACACACACGCAGAGAGAAAGAGAGAGGGAGAGGAGGGCGGGGGAGCACAGACAGACAGACAGACAGACAGACAGACAGACAAAGAAACTGACCGGTCCTGCCTTTCCGTTGACATCCACTCCGAATGCGAGGAGTCCCTTCACAGATTTGCGTTGTCCAGTGCGAGCGGCGTCGAGGAGGTCCTCGAGGGTTCCCTGCAATCAACAAATTCGATCGATCGGCAAATGACATTTTCAGTACAGTGTGTCTGTCAAAGAAGAAAGTGGTCATAAACGTCGGTCGAAAGAGATTACTTCTTCTTCCACAAAGTCCATCAGGGATCTCTGCAGCAGCTACGAGAGCAGGGTAGGCAAAGAGAGTAAGTACAAGTCTGACTAACTGTCACTCACTGACCCTGATCGGCGCCACCTGCATCGCCTCCAACCTGAGTGCCTCGGTCTGCCTCCGACTTGCCTGCACATCCA
>JAHBMJ010001394.1:86932-89432 GCA_018398765.1 Chromera velia
GTTTGAGGATCAACGCGCGGGTCTGCTCACGCAGTTCGGGGTTGCCCTGCACCCATCCGGGCAGATCCACAATCTCAAGAGTTGGGACGTCAGGGGCGACAATTTCGATCTCGAGAGAGTCGTCAAGAAGGAACATGTGCGGTTCGATCGTGCTGGAGTTGAATCTCTCCTTCACGACCGACTCCATCGCCCTCAGCACGTCCTCTGCTGTGATGTCATCGCTGGTCTGTGGGCACATACATGCACAGTCGAATACAGTATCAACAAAGCAAGGCTGCTAATTCCATGAGAACAGGGGACAAATGAGGCAAAAATTTTCTTGTGTTGATTCTATTTGTTCCATACAATTCCGATCAATGGCTTGATCGATGTCCAAACTGAATAGGGAATTGGGCAAAGTCGTCAAGCCGCTACTTTTCGATCTGACGACGCCAAAGCTACTCGATCATTCAGGGTGAAAAGAAGAGCATCCAGAACACGAAAGTGAAGGAGCTGGAGGACCCAAGAGGGGCCGGGAGGGCATGAAGAGGAAAAAAGGAGCTGGGGCGCAGCAGGGCGAGTCACTATGCCGACTTCAAGGCCAGAGGATCGGAGGTCACTGCACTTTTGTGAAAAAGAAAGACAAAGGAAAAAGCCAAGTCAGGCAAAGAAAGCCAACCCGACGCATTGAAGCAAACCGACAAAAAACCCGCGTACCGGGAATCGAGGAGATCTTGGAGGAAGTCCAGGTTCATCCACTTTTCCTCTTTTCTCCAGCAGCGTCTGCACGCATGCATGAGTTCGTCGAATTCACAAATGCGTCAAATGGCAATTCGCGAGGGCAATTCTTCCCTGTGAATCAATGCAGCACTTGAACCGACTTTTTCTGCAGACATTTCAACAACCATGCAGGCACACGGAGGAAGCGCACATAAAAAGGCCGTTGCAGTAATGGGGCGCGGAACTTGGCTGCTCTAATTCTTCGACTCTTTTTTGTTGGTGTCTATGGAAAAAGGTCAGTCGCTTTTCGACATCTCTCCCCAAGATCCGTCCACCTGCCCCCCCCGCACCCATGCACCTTCACTTCCCCATTGGAGTTGACGTGTTTGAGGAACATCAGTCGCTCGTCCCATGAGTGGACCATGCGGAGGCGCAGCGCCATGCGCGTACAGAGGGACGACGAACGAGGGAAGCACCTGCGCATTGCGATTCTCTCGAGGGTCGAGCTCTTCCCTGTGTTCTCGTCCCCAATGATCACAATGCGGGGAAGACGAAGCGCACTGAAATCCCCACCAATCGATTTGATTGCACGCAGTACCTGACCGTAAATGTTCCTGGTCAGCAGTCTCTCAACGATTCCTCCCATTTTCTGACCTTCCTTCTCCCTCACAAGACGCTGCATCAAACACGCCTTCCTCGTCTGTGCAGAGCGCAGGAGCATGAAGGCTCCTGTCAGATCTCCCTTGGCATCAGGATCACTTGCGTTCTCTGCAATTTTTTGAGTGAAACGTTGGAGGAGAGCCCTGTCGACCGCCACTGTTTCTCCCCTCGCATCCTTGTCTTCGAACTCGCTCCTCTCGTTCTCATTGAAGCCAAGGAGACTGTACGGACACACGTCGGATTGGGTGACTGAACCCGACGGTTTTCGACCGAATGAAACAGTCTGCCGAGACATCCTGAGCTTCCCTTCAGATGCCTTTTCGCCCTTCTGTCACGTGTTTCACTACGTCGGTCAGAGAAGACAAAAGGCCTCGATCCATTCCGGAGGCGTCCCTTCGCTTTGAAAAACCGCAGCCAAGGAAGGAAGCGAGTACTTGAAGGGAACAAAGTCTAAAGCAAACTCCCGGCAGAGACTCAAAATGGTCGTCCTGAAGCTGCGTGCATGGCTCTCAACTCCGTCAACATGAAACCAATGTGTAACCGGTGCAACAGACTGCCTATAATAGCTGCATGCATGTTAATTTGCCTGACCTGCATATAGCTGCATGCATGCACGCGACGCACGCAAAAGCCGAACAGCCCCGCCCGGAAAGCGTCTGAACGCGGCCCCGGAAGGAAGCTAGCCATGCATGCTGGTTTGTTTGTGTGCATGTACCGGCACGTACCGGCGGTCTTCTGACATCTTCTGACCTGCTCTCTGTAGACGTGCAGCAACAAAAGAGAGTCGTGTAAGAGGGGTATAGAGGCGCATTCAGGTGGGGATTACAGGTGCATCTGTTCAGTCAACGTGCGTGTGTGCGTGAGAGGGGGTGGAGAGCCAACGAGCGACTGACCTGTTAAGACAATGGTGTTCTTTTACAGCTCTACCAACAACAAGTACATCATCTACATGGGCAGAGACAAGTGGGAGAATGAGGAGCTAATAGAACACGGGCATCCAGAGGACATATGGTAGGCAGTCGCTTTTCACAGGTTAGGTTTTGGGTCTGGTTAGGTTTCAACTTGTTTGCGCTCTCGTTTCTTCGTTTGCCGTCTCCTCAGCCCGTCTCCTCACCCCACCTTTCGGTTATGGCGGTTTCTC
>JAHBMJ010001394.1:91932-96419 GCA_018398765.1 Chromera velia
ATTGCCTCCCTAGTTTGCCACTGGCTGATTCCAGAGTTATCCTTCGACCTATCTCGCATACCATATGTCCCCTGCATGACCTGTCAATCTCTCATTTGTTTCTTGCTTTATGACGTCTGTCCACTCGAGCACTTTTCCGAGTGGCCTGTCGAGAGCGTAACCGTTTGCGGGGGAATAGAATAGAAAGAAGGGTGTCACAAACTTTTGCATTGCACGTGCGTGTGGCTTGATTCCACTTCCCCATTGCGTGCTTGCAGGTGAAGCTGGCAGAAGAGCGTCAACTGAGAGACAGGGAGATGACGTCAATACGCAAGCGTGAGGAGGCAGAGAGAAAAGCGAAAGAGAAAGAGGAAATGGAAAGGCTTGCAGAAGAAAAGAAGCTGAAGTCTTACGAGACACTGTTCCAAGTGGATAGTGACAAGTATACCACAAATAAAGACAACCAGCAAAAGCAGGCGGTGGGAGCCTCGAAAAAAAGAACCCCAGAAGAAGTGAAAGCCATGGAAGAAGACTTTTTTATGTAGATAGTCTGATTCGAGGGTCAATCCATTTGAAACACATAGTCGGCATGATGATCGGCGGCCTCATTCCATCACAGAGTGTGTTGTCTTATTTCAATTTTCTTTAAACAATTTGATAGTTCAAACTATTGCACGTCTGATATTTCATTTTGCAGCCTTTGACACATAATTCGGAGACTGATTAAAAAAAAACAAATCATGTCGCGTATGTGCGACTCTGTGTGTGGATGTGTGTGTGTGTGTGTGTGTGTGTGTGTGTGAGTGTGTGTGAGTGTGTGTGAGTGTGTGTGTGTGTGTGTGTCTTGTGTAAGATGTCTGTTTGTGTGTGCCTATGGATCGCTGTATCCCTGTTTGTCTGTCTGTCTCTAGGTTTGTCTAAGAGAAATGCTTTCTCTCTCTTTCTCTTTCTCTCTCTCTCTCTCTCTCTCTCTCTCTCTCTCTCTCTCTACCGAACCACGTCAATCTCAACCTAGATCTCAACCAATTGTGAGTGGGAGACATATTTTATACTCATCAGGAGGTTTTTGCTGTATGCATGGCATAAATTGCCGCATAATGGCTCAAAAACGTTTTTGCGCACCATGATGGCGTATGTCCTACGTGATGTGATAATGATGATTAGGGCTAAACCCAAGGCCTTGTGTGTGATAGCTGCCAAGCATACTGTAGGTAAGGAAGAATCTACTGGGGCGGGAGGGCAGCCAGGTACGGGGCACATGCAAGCGTTAGAGAACTCCTAGTTGCCTAAGGCAAATGGTGATATGGGCCGACTCAAACCTGGACTCAAACCTATTGACAAACACAACCCCACGATCAAACGACACGCAAAAAGCATGCAACCGAGGTAGAAGACGCGCTAGGCTAAAATTTCTGTGGATGTATGCATGCCCCCGTCATACATTCATGAAACTGAAACGAGTACACAGAGAGAAAAAGAAAGAAAAGGGGAGGGGAAGCCAATAATATTAATTCATTGGATACCGTTTGAGATCAATACATACCAATACGTCTGCGTAGGAAAGGGAGAGAGACTGCCCAGACAGAGACAAGGACGCTTTGGACCAGCTTAGGAGGATAAGAAAGACAGATGAGTGTAGCAGTACTCAAGGTGGAAGCCCTACGGATTCAATTTTCTTTGTACTGACTACTGTATTGCTACAAAACACAACAGGCAAGTTGGAGGAGAAGAAGAAAATATACATACATCCACTTGCAGTACTGTTACTTTATATTTAAAAAAGCTGGCTGAGATCTGGCTAGAACACATCATATGCGGTCACCAGAGCAATCCGTCAGTTCATCCTTCTTTTGTCTGTCTACAGTCTACCTATAAGATGAAAGATTCTGTGATGCCCAAAGTATCTGTTTCGAGGCAGCTAGTATAAATGAAGAGAAGGTTGCCGTACGAAAACGAAAAGAAGAGGAAGAGAGAGAAAAAAAAAAAAGAAAGCAAAAAAAGAGAAAAACGCACTACCCGACGTATGTATCATAATTCAGTTGAGGCCGCCCAATGCACCTAACCATACCGTTGGGGCCGCCCGACGTGCTAAAGTATTCATTAAGGGTCGTCCGACACGCGTAAACATTCACAGAGAAGGCGGGCCCCGCAGTAGGGTTCGGCTGACAAGAGAACAGAGAAAATTTCTTTTACGTTTCTTTCTTTCTCGCTCAACCCGCATGCTCTCAGATGAATGGAGGTTTCCTGTGCAGCTTCAATACGTCGTTTCAGTAACTGTCTCTTCTTTACTTTTGTTTATGAGCTTTGATAGGATACTAAGGATACATGAATAACTTAAAGGCCCCTATCATGAATTCGTATACACGCTTCTCCCCGTTTAGCTTTTGATTCATATCTTAATCTAAAATTTTTAAAATCGTATAAAGAGCAGAGACGCTTAAGTTAGTATAAGTTAGTCTAGTTAGGTGATAAACTTAGATCTACTAGTTTAGGATATTCAAATGATATAATCCCCGGGATATTGGTAACCCGTAGTAACAATAGAAAAAAAAATCTGTTAAGTAACTGCTTACTAACTCTATAGTACTAACCTTATGACTGATCTGGACGAATATGCTGATAATTACCTGACTGACGTACAAAAAGGATTTCAATGCATTTTTAGGTTATATTTCAATAGAGTTTATGTTTCTAGTAGTTCCCAAAATTCCAAATTCTCCGGAGTCCACTGCTAGCTATTGGCTTACACCGATGTCATGCTGTCTAAACCTATCTAAACCTACTCTTTTATAGTCTAGTCTAACTCTCGGTGCGTTATGTTATGTTTTTGGGAAGCCGAATCACCAGAATTGACAAAACATAAAGTTTGTGTACGCCTCTATCCCGTTCGTAACTTCGTACGAATCCTTTTATATTCTACGTAGTCCGAAATTCTTTGGCGCGCGATGCGCGCCTACTCTTGTGTATATTTACTTCAATTAATCCATACATGCAAAACTATATACATGCAATTAAAAATGGTATCACTGAAAAAAGATGTTTCAATATATTAATATATTGCAAGACATATATAAACATCAAAATCGCATTCATTCGTGGAGTCAAAGGCGTCCCGAGTCTGAAGGGAACAGTCAGTTCCCGCCTCTTCCTTTGAGTGCTCCAGCCATCTCCCTTTCCCGCACCCCGTTTTTTCATTTTGACAGCTGCTCTTCTTCCTGTCTCCTCCGAACAAACTGCACAAATAACGACGATATGCCGAAACTTAACGTCGTGCAAGAGTCCCAAGCGCCCTTCCAGGTCGGCGACTTGCAGACAGGATGGGCATCGCGAGAGAGGACAATGTACCTTGATACGCTTTCCCAAAACGATCTCTTTGACACAATTCCGAAAACCCTCACCCGTCCCAGTCTCTCCCTCATCAAGGAGGACATCCCCGGAACACGACCCAAAGACCCCTGGGACCACCCTTGCAGGGACACCAGGGGTGACCACTTCAAAGTAGTAGACGGCCCGATGCCGTCAAAGGCCCTCACTCTACAGAAACCGGACCTGAACCTGTACGTGAAAGACATCCCAGGCACAGAGAGCATCAACCCCTGTCCTGCCGCGCAATGGACCCGCCACTGCAATCCAGTCTGCCCAGTCTACACCCTTCCAAGCCACAAAGAGGCTCCCGGACCCTCGAACAGATTCGTCAGAGACAACCTTTTCAACGAAGTGAGTCGCTTGAACACATGCACACCGGAGTCCTCTGTCTGCTACATGCATGAATATATTGGACTTTCTATCTCTCTCCTGCCAGTGAAGTCAGGCAGAGGTTCGAACACTCCTCAATCTGCCACAAGCCCCTACACCAATTTGCTGATTCGGGCTTTCCTTTCCTCTTCTCCCGTCCTCTCTCCTCCTCTCCCGTCCTCCTCGATCTATTTCAGTTTGCATGCTGTTTTTGATTTCCTCTTCTCTGTCTTGGTGTCCCCCTCCCTCGATTCCTGACCGCTTTCTTTCACGCTTCCATGTCCGTCCCCTCACTCTCACCGTCCTCCAAACGGATGGTCCGATTGCAGCCCCATGCATGAGGGACGCCTTCTTTCCACTCAATCACTACTCTGTTCGACACTGACAACAGAAGGTGCCTACAGCTCTCTCTCTCTCTTTCTCTCTCTCTCTCTCTCTCTCTCTCTCTCTCTGTGTGTGTGTGTGTGTGTGTGCATCCATTGCGGTATCGAAATTGATTGTTGAATTTTGCAAAATGCAGCGAGAGTTCACGTTCAACGATCCGTTCCTGAAGTGGAAAACAAAAAAGAGTCCGAAGGATCCGGGATACCCAGGGAGCAGGTGCACACTGAGGGCGAGAGTGATTGTCAGCTAGTCCGACAGACGAGCTCCTTATCTCTCTCTCTCTCTCTCTGTCTCTCTCTCTCTCTCTCTCTCTCTCTCTGTCTGTCTGTCTCCCTCTCTCTCTCTCTCTCTCTTTCTCTCTCTCTCTCTCTCTCTCTCTCTCTCTGTCT
>JAHBMJ010001395.1:0-22500 GCA_018398765.1 Chromera velia
CCCCCCCCCCCCCCCCCCTCTCTCTCTCTCTCTCTCTCTCTTTTTCTCTCTCTCTCTCTCTTTCTCTCTCTCTCTCTCTCTCTCTCTCTCTCTTCTCTTCTGTCTCTTTCTCTCTATCTTTCCCTCCCTTTCTTTTTGGCTCGCTCGCGTACTCTTTCTCTCTGTATATCTATGAATATCTCTTCTTGCTTTTTTATGCATGTGCGTATGCTGTGCATGATGTGTACACATTTGTGTTTGTGTACGTGATTGTGTATATGAACGGTACATGCGTGCGTGCGCGTATGTGTGTGTGTGTGTGTGTGTGTGTGTGTGTGTGTGTATGTGTGTGTGTGTGTATATGTCAGCCTGTGAAACTAGCTCCCACGTGTGCCGTATACATCTTTGAATAGTCGACAGTGTACGTCAGTATGTGATGAACTCTTTCTGTTGCTCTGGTTGCTCTTTCCCTCTCTCTGTCTCCTCGGCTCTCTCTTTGCCTCTGTCTGTCGCACATGCTTCTTTTGCTACATGGCATTCATCAGGTGTAGTACAAAGGATCCAATGAGGAATATCAACACTGAGGCATATCCCTTTGAACTTACAAATGTCATTCGTTCCTCTCTCTCTCTCTCTCTCTCTCTCTCTCTCTCTCTTTTTCAGAATCTTTTCTTCTGTCTCTTTTTCTTTATCTTTCCCTTCCTTTTTCTTCAGCTCGCTCGCTCACTCCTTCTCTCCGTATATGTATGAATATCTCTTCTTGTTTTTTTATGCATGTGTATGTGCTATGCATGATCTGTATACATTTGTGTTTCTGTATGTGATTGTATATATGAATGGTATGTGCGTGCACATATATGTATGTGTGTGTGAATGTGTGTGCATGCGCGTATGTGTGTGTGTGTGTGTGTATGTGTGTGTGTGTATATGTGTATGTGTGTGTGTGTATGTGTGTGTGTGTGTGTGTGTGTGTGTGTGTGTATGTGTGTGTATGTATGTGTATGTATGTGTATGTGTGTGTGTGTGTGTGTGTGTGTGTGTGTGTATGTGTGTATGTATATGTGTGTCTATCAAAGTCTCTCTCTCTCTCTCTGTTTCTCTCTCTCTCTCTCTCTCTCTCTCTCTCTCTCTCTGGGCATGTGTGTGTGTATATGTGTGTGTGTGTGTGTGTGTGTGTGTGTATGTGTGTGTTCGCATGGATGTACTCCTTGATGTTTGTCGGCATGTTCTCCTCCATCACTGTTCGCTTATACCCAATGAGCATGACTGCCTGCCCCAAGAACACCAGCTGCTGCCGATCCCCTCGTATGTGTTTCTCTTTCCATCTTTGTCGCAAATGGTGAAGAAATTGCGTCTCTGTCTCTTCATCTTCTTTTTATCTTTCATACCTCGAAAGTACATCTTCCCCCCGCATTCTTTTGCATACAAAAGCACATTGATTGATTGATTGATTGATACCAAACCCTAGGTGGAGTTAGAACTCCCGGGCGGCGCATACATGTATGGGTCTGTTCAATTATGCCAGCTGCAAGCTAAGTGGACGATAGTTATTCAAACTTAATCTAATCAATCATTTACTACAATATGACGAGAAATCATAAAGAAGTGAGAGGGTTGAGAGCGCAAGAGCGATGTAATGAACTTGCGAACCCCCAGATCAGAAAAGGAGGCGGATGCAAAGAGTGAGTCACAACGAGTGAAGCGGTCTGATTGAATTAATGCTAACCACTGCAAAAAGCCTTGTTCGGTAGTCCATCGGGGGCAGACAGAGAGCCGATGAATAAAATCATCTACACACTGGCAGCAGGCTTCATAGACGCACAGCTTTCTATCAGAGCAACCAACAGGCAGCCCACCTTACCCGCCCATCAGGTTGTATGTCAGTATGCGCAAAAACGAAAAGATCGAGCCATCCGTAACCGACAGGGCAGAACGGGGAAGGGCAGAGATGGAAGGAACACCGGAGGACCACTTGCTGTACAGGAGGAAGACAAACATACGGTGGGAGGACGGGAAGTCGCGCTGCAGAGGGGTGAGTCTAGCAAGGAGGGGAAAGTGAGAGGAAGATTGCCCATCATCCTCAGAAGCCTTCATGCATTCCTTTGCAACTATCTGTCTCACCTTGCCCTTAAAGAAAAGTGAGCCAGTGCCTTGAGCCCTACGACCATTCTGCCCACGTTGGGAAGACAGATCGGGCTTGACCCTCAGCGAGCAGACAGAAATCAAATCAGCCCAACGAAGCAGCCTGTCTATAGACCTTGTGAATTGTTGATAGCAGTTATTCTTCCAGGTATGCAACATGGCTGCAGGAATAGTGTGTGTTGTGATGGAAAGAGAGTGCTACCAATTAGCCATGCGGGAGCAGAGAAGGGCTTTGCAGGGAAGAAGACCAAAGATGCAAAGAGAGGGCAAACGGAGGCTGCGAACAGACAAATGACCACACCAATGGGCAAATCAAAGCTGCAAAGCATCAAGGGCGAGCAGGTCTGCATCCCGCACTGGCAGACATTCAAGGCAGTAGAGCGCTACGGAGGTCCAGCAGGCTCTAAAGACTGTTACCTGCGCATCAATGCTGAGTGGGCCCATGCTCGCAATCAACCCAATTACCCCTCCTAGAGCCCGCAAAGCAAAAGCAATATAGGACTCAATTATCTTGTTCAAGCATCCCCTTTTAAAGAAAACATACCCCAGATATTTGTATTCGGATGTCCATTCAACTTCCCTCCCACTATACATGACTCTCCCCACAGACTGCCCCAGAGCCAAGGCAGACAAACGTAAGATTTTCGTTTTCTTTAAGTTCACAGTCAGTCCCCATTCCTTGCAATACCCTTCCAAGGCTGAGAACTTCTTTTACAGATCTGAGACGGAATAAGTAAGGAAACAGAGATCATCCGCATACCCCAGACTGCCTAAGATGCAGTTGTCAAGGAAGACAGGTTTGGGCTCTCTCTTGGGCTCCTTGACGCTGCCCTCCCCCATTTTACTATCTGACCATCCTGCTCCCCCTGCTTCTCTGTCTACGCCGGCCCCCTCATTCTTACTAACTGAACACATACGGGGAAGGTCATTGATATAGATAAGAAAGAGAATGGGAGAGAGAGCATCACCTTACTTTACCCCAGCGCCCTCCCCAAAACGCAAAAAGTCCCCGTCTACCTTTCCCCAGACCTTCCTATACATTTCACATATCATACACATATCTGCCTCACACACACCTTCTCTTCTCAGTTTCTGAATTAGCTTACCTCTCAGCATAGTGTCGAAGGCTTTGGAGAAATTAACAAAGCCTGCAAGCAGAGCTTTCTTTTTTTTTTTAGAGGAGAGAATGGCAGAGACAAGCGCGCCTACCCCTTCTCTCGTTCCCACCCCTTGTCTAAAACCTAACTGCCTGACGTCAAGCTCGATTTGAAAGCGCACACGGCCGTCCATCAGCAAACCAAAAAGTTTTGTAAAAGGGTTGACAACATGAATAGGCCTCCATTCATTAAGAGAGGGAGAGGCAGGGCCTTTAGGGACAGAGCAGATATGTAGCACATTCTAGGAGGGAGGCTAGCATGCAAAGATATGTATACAATTAAACAAAACAAAAAGTAAAAAACGAGAGAGCGCCGAGTGCGTAAAACAAAGGTCAAGCTGAGTGGGGGAGATTCTTTCAAGGCCAGAGGCTTTCTTTCTATTCATTTTCTTTAGAGCAGAGGAGATTTGATGGAAAGAGAAGGGCAAAATAGAAGGGTAGAAAGGAGGAGGGACAGGTGGGAGGGCGGAAGGGAGAGGCTCTTCATTTTTGTCTTCAAACACCCCCGCCTAATGATTCGAGAACTCATGTGGAGAAGGACGGGAGGCTCCCCCAGCTGAGGTAGCTTTTTTTTTTTTCTTTTTCCTCCGGATAGCAAGCGGGTCTTTTAACAACTCTTTTTGTACCCTCTGGTCTTGTGTTCTCTCCCATATAACTCTCTTTCTTTTGAACAGAGTACGATGGACCCGGAGAAGCCTCTGTAGTCTATCGAACTCTATTCCCCTTCCATTCCCATCTTTCACTAGCTTCTATCTCTCGACTGCCTCTCTAAGCTCTTTCTGTAAAGCTTTACATTCCAAATCAAACCATACCTCTCTCTTTGATCGTCTACTTTCTGGGCCAGGCCCCTTATCCCCTGTCTGCTTGATCGGCCCTACTAGCACACGCGACCATTCCTCAACTAACCTGTGCAGACACGCACAATCGTCACCGTCCTCCAAAGTCAGCCCTGGTTGGGGATGCGGGGACACTGGGGGAGGTGGAAGAGCAGGCGGCTCCTTGAATGGTTCGATCTGCTTATGATAGGCCCATAAGCCAGGCCATCGATCCTCAGCAAACGATCTCACCGCTGCTGCAAGCGGCGCGATTTCTTCATCAGAGACCGGGGCTGTGTGGTTTGAACAGAAAAGGGGAGGACAATCAGAGAGGTTTTGGTGGGGTGGGAGAGCATCTTCGGATTCGGGTTCGGCCAAGGGAGGGGAGAAGGAGAAGGAAACGGTCACATGGTTGGAGGATGCAATACCATCAAAGTCAACCTCCCAATCAGAAACCCTTTGTATGGTAAATGGATCAGTAAGTACGTAATCAATGAGGGAAGTGGGCGTAGACATGTTGCTCTGTCTGGAATAGTGGGTGCACTCACCAGAAAAAACAAAAGACTCTCCCCCTGCTTCTCCCGTCAGTCCATTTAAAGGAATAAGATTCGTATCACTACAAATTTGAATAAAGTCCCTTCCACTGTGGTCAACGTCTTTGCTGCACTGAGATGTGCGGACGAACGAGGGTCTGTCAGGCTCCTCCAAGCCCTCATCATTTTCTCCCCTCCCATCAACCCCCCTAAAATTCCTCGACAGGAGGAGGAGATCTGCACGGGACCACAAAAGATTTTTGGGGACGAGGCTGCCTGAGTGCGCATTGAAATCCCCCATCACTACCCTGTCTGCCTCAAGAGGGACCCCCCCAAATACATCCTTCAAGAGGTCAGGGACCCTACTGTCCCTGTGATCAGACCAGGACCCAGGAAGGTAAAGACCGAATACATGCACCCTGCGCCCACCTACTATAATCTTCACTTCAACTAGACTTGGGCCCATATGTGGTAGTCTGTGCGTACCTCTTCTTAGTGCCTTCCTGCCTTTCTTCCTTTCATTCTCTTTTAAACTGATTACACGTCTCGTCATCTTCACAATATCTCCTGAGATCACAAAGGAATGCTCATTCTTCTTCTCTTTCTCAAACAAAATCAAAGGACACAGTAGCGTAAAGTTTATCTCATCCTTCTGAGGACCTTCTCGTCACCGGTTTTCACACTGACTCAGAACTTTACACAAAAATCTCACTAGAAAAACCAGTGTCAAAGTATACATATGTAGGAATATATTAGAATTAGAATTAAGTAGATCGATATGATTACAATGCATTACTGTCATTACATTCTTTATCCAGTTCAAAAAAATTGTTTTAAAAAATGGGGTTATACCGTGACTGTAACTTATACATAAAAATGATCTTTAATAGATTTCATCAATGATTCAGTTTTTTTTTTTTTTAAATCAAATCCTTCTTCATCATTGAAGCTTTTGATTTGAAGTATTGATTAAGACAGTTGTTATGGATCGTCCCATGTGTAGAGAGAGAGGAATATAGGAAGTCTTCAAGAGTACATCGATCACAGTTGTAAGTAGAAGGAAACACACGAGCAGAGCGAGCATGTGTTGCAGCGCGTTGTGTGTATTTGGTGTACCAGAGAAGCCGAGTTAGGTAGGACTCATCTTCTGCGCGTACGCCGAGCAAACTGGCTGAATTAATACAGAACCGGAAAGATGTCCCCAACCGGATCTCCGTCGTGCATGCATATTGCAATACAGAGAGACGCATTGAATGCAAAGCTTGCATGCATTTCAATACAGATCAATACACAAGAGGCTGGCTTGATTGAGCTTGCTACTGAAAGACTCTGATCACAAGGTCCAATTGGTAGGTACGTCTTGGGACAGGCTCTCATCCTGTATGTAGAACAGACTACACAGACGCAGGCACTAAAGTTGAGATCTGTCCAAGAAGATCCAGGAAGTCTATATACGCTAGCCGGTGTGGAGGAAGGACAGATCTGAACACTGATAGCAGAGCTTGGCTGGCGGAGAGAGGCCCACCAGGCCAAGAGCCACGTGTTGTCCCTCTGTGTCTGCCTCTCTGTGATGAAGGGAATCTCTTAATGTATCCTTTCATGTGTTTGAAACCCTAAAGTAGAGACGTCTCTATCGGTCTGTCTATCGGTCCATCTGTCGATCTATCTGTCACTGTGGAAGGAAGAACTTCAAGACTCCAAAGGCCAGAGGAGGTGAAATGACGACCCAAGCAGACACAACGCTGGACTGAGAAGTACTGGCCGGTGAGGAACCAAAGACGTAGAGCCCAGAGTGAGCCAACCCCCTCTTTGCATAAGCAGCGCTGTGCGCCTCATACATAACATGAAGAGAGACTGCTTTCGGGAGGGGGACAGAAAGTGCAATGGGGAAACGACTTTGAAGAGAGCTTACAGTCTGTCTCTCACCCTTTGCCGGTATCACACTGTCTGCCAGGAGAGGCAGAAAGATATACAGAGTTCGGGAAACCGGGAAAGTTCTTCAAGAAAGGCCGCAGAGAAAAGAAAGGGGCAGTCGCGAGAGACTTCGGTCTCTGAAACAGGGAACAATTTCGCTTCGGCGACGCGACGCCTCAGGGAAGAGAAGGAAAGGTGATGAAGAAGGTGGTCGAAGGAAAATAAAGAAAGAAAGAAATCAGAAAGGTCCTTCAACGCGATGCATAGAAAGAAGAGAGAGTCACGAGCCAGTCGAAAAAAAATTGTAGAGAACCAGTCAGATGCTTACAATGCCTCCAGCAGGAATGGGGAAATCTTGCTGGAGTGAGGGTGACTTCAAAGAAAAGAAGCCTCTCTATCCGCTAGTCGCTGAATGGCCCCAAGCGTTTCGAAAACCTGAAGGTTCGTGATGATCAACACAAGAGAACAAGAGACACGAGATTTCAAAGAAAGGAAGAAGAAGAGAAAAGAAAGCTGGAAGGTGTCCAAGAAGCCAATATCCGGAAGGCCGGAGCGACAAGCTAGCAGAGACCCTAGAGGAGGGGGTTCAAAGAAAGCAGTGAGACGAGAACTGCATGCAGAGGGGAAAGGAACGTATTGTTTGCGTGTCCACCCATCTGTCCACCCGCCAGGACAGACACAGAGACAGAACGCTCGGAGGCCGAGGAACACTGAAAAGTGAGTCATGCAGACACCACATGTAAGAAAAAGAAAAGAGGAAGAGAGACGGAACAGAACCGCTTGTGTGCATCACCTCTGATTCTTTTATTCTATCCCTTGACTTATCTTCTTTACTTACATGTATGCTTAATATATTGACGTCTCTCTTGTCGACGGGCAGAAGAGAGATTGTGGGATATTGTGGGGTGTTGGCCAAGGCAAACGGAACTGGGGGCCAAATCCGCGTTCGGTGTGTGCGTATGAGGGCCGGTGCATGTGAGGAAAGAAAGGGAAAGAACAGTAAAGAGACAGAGAGAGAAGCACCCAAACTGAAGATTTGTTATATAAGTGACAAGAGAAGAGAAAAACTCATTGAGTCTTGTTTCTTGTTGAATCGATATTGACCTCTTTCTTTTCATGTTCATGTATGTTGTTAGCTTCCCCCCCCTGCGGCCGCAGTCAAGGGGGGGCCCGGAGCGATTGTAAGTGCCGGAAGGCTACAGGCACCCAGGCCGGGCTTGCTCTGAAGAATGGATAAAAACAAAAGGAAGAGCGAGAAAAGAGAAAACTTGAAACGTAGCAGAAATGGAAGCAAGAGAGGAAACGACAGAGAAGCAAAGACAAACAAACTCAACACAGACACAGATAGAAGATGGACCACCGTTGAGCAAGAAGGGAAAGAAACAGAGAGGAAGGGAGGAAAGGCAAGAGAGAGAATACGAGACGGAACAAACAAGGAAGAAATAGACTTGGAGAGAGAGAGACACCGCGAACAAAGATGAATGGAAAAGAAGGGCGCGGAACTTCAAGGAAAAGATAGAGAGAGACTGAGAGAAAAGGAATTAAGCCAGGTGAGACAAAGAAGCGCATGCATGAAGACTTGCCCTTCGGAAAACAGCGATGCCTTGTTTTCTCCCCTCGTCGGACTTTGTATTCATAGAATGAACCCAAGACTGGTTTTGGGAGAGAATGAACGTGCAGGGCTGGAGATCACTTTGAAAAAGAGCGAATGCAGTCCGAACTTTTCCCCCGTTGCCGGCATCAAAGCAAAAGAAAGAAGATAAGCCAGACAAGGGCAGAACCAGACAATGCGCAGATTCTCGAACCAACTAAACGGAACGATGAGAGGGAGAAAGGAAAGTCTTCTGTGAGGGCATGCCAGTAGAAGCCTGAGAAGATGGCAGAGCAGGCAGGAGGTGCTTGCACTATGAGAAGAAAAGAAGAAACGAGTTAGAGAAAGGAAGATGTACTATTGACCGACCCAGAAGTGAGAAGACAGAAGAGAACTGAGGAGAGAGGAGAGAGAGAGAGAGAGAGAGAGAGAGAGAGAGAGAAAGAGAGAGAGAGCAGGGAAGTAAAAAGATTGAGAGCGATGAGCTCCGAGCATACACGCAAAGCCGAAGGAGAAAAGGAAAGAGAATAGAAAGAAAAGGAGAAGGGAGAAAGACAAAAAGAAGAGGATTGAGTTAAGCTAAAATAATAAAAAAATGAAGTGAAGAAAAAATATGGAAGGGAGAGCAACAATCGGAAGCGTGTGTGTGGAAAAGTTGTTTGTTCGATTCTCACCTCTATCCTTTCTCACCTCACGTCTTTTTGCAATTTGCGCCAATTAACCGCCCGTCTTCGTCTTTGGATTTGTGTCTATACGCATGAATGACCGTTTCTTGAATGTCAGCTTGATGGCCTTTGGCTTGAAAGCCGCATCCATGCTAAAGGGGTGGACCATCTTGCAAACCCGTGATAAACGAATGAGAGTAAACCTCCTTGATGTTTCATACGTTCGATCTTCTTCTGTATTCTTTGTTTCTCTCAGTGCATCTTCGTATCATGTGTCCGACGGAATGCAAACTGTTGGGGAGTCTTTGATTGCCGGTATAGGTGGCTGGAATCATTGAGATGAAATAAAATGGTGCGCATGCAGGTATGAAATGAGGACAGCGTGAATGAAGACTTCGTTCCTGAATTTGTTCGGGATAAACGAACTTGTGGGGGTGAGTGGTTGTTATAGATCGTCTCGTGTGTAGAGAGAGAGGAATATAGGAAGTCTTTAAGAGTATATCGATCACACTTGTAAGTAGAAGGAAACACGCGAGCAGAGCGAGCATGTGTTGCAGCGCGTTGTGTGTATTTGGTGTGCCAGAGAAGCCGAGTTAGGCAGGACTCATCTTCTGCATGCACGCCGAGCAAACTGGCTGAATTAATACAGAACCGGAAAGATGTCCCCAACCGGATCTCCGTCGCGCATGCATATTGCAATACAGAGAGACGCATTGAATGCAAAGCTTGCATGCATTACAATACAGATCAATACACAAGAGGCTGGCTTGATTGAGCTTGCTACTGAAAGACTCTGATCAGGAGGTCTGACTGGTAGGTACGTCTTGGGACAGGCTCTCATCCTGTATGATGTCCCCAACCGGATCTCCGTCGCGCATGCATATTGCAATACAGAGAGACGCATTGAATGCAAAGCTTGCATGCATTACAATACAGATCAATACACAAGAGGCTGGCTTGATTGAGCTTGCCATTGAAAGACTCTGATCAGGAGGTCTGACTGGTAGGTACGTCTTGGGACAGGCTCTCATCCTGTATGTAGAACAGACTACACAGACGCAGACACTAAAGTTGAGATCTGTCCAAGAAGATCCAAGAAGTCTATATACGCTAGCCGGTTTAGAGGAAGGACAGATCTGAACAACAGTGTAGCGTGGCATCCTAGAAAATAACAACTTTTCCCTGCCTAACATTAGAAGTATCCAGCTAGCTCTGAATATGAATAACGATGGCGCGTCATAGTCATAGTTAATCAAATCTTTGGGTTGTTGAATTTTTTTTTATTGACATATTTTTTTTTCTATACATTTTTTCTTCAAAACAAAAAAAGAAAAAAAGTTTCTTTCATACATTTGTTTTTCTTAAGGCTCACTGGAGTGTAGCTTAAATTTCCCGGATTATTTCCGAAAATCTAGTATCCGTTTGATTTAGCCTATAATTCGATCTACATTGTGACAATTAAAACATATTATGCATCGTGAAATTTCTTTTCGGTGGGTGCAAAATATTGTAAAACAACTTACTGGCCTAGTCTTGGTATCTTTAGAATACTTTAGAATTATTATCGTTCATAATTTTTTATAATATGGTTGTCCACGCCTGTTCTCATACTGCTATGTACGTATTCTGTACTATGTGTACATAAAGATTTGCATAAATGATGCTGGAATTACAGTTCAGTGGATAACATAACATGACATAACAAACTAATTTGCTCTTCCTGTGATAGCCGGATATGCATGGTGCATTTAGTGCACTTTAGCTGATGTTCTTACAAACCCGAACAGCGCGCTTCTAACGCGCTCTCCATGCGCCACGGCCCTCAAAGCCGGGGCGCGTCCGAACTTGTGTAGTTGAGATGTTAATTGATGATCGAAGTTTTGTTATGCATACCGTGTTAAGATGTATAGTTGAGGCATGTTGAGGCATTTCTTTCTTTTAGCTCGGTCAATGCTTGGTCAGCATTGTATGCACAAAAACTCCTAGAATCGATCAACAGGAAAAAACGGATTCCAAACGTGCAGGGGCAATGGATGAAGGTGCATATACGTGTACATGCATGTTGAAAAATTCTCTCAAATTCTTTTGCACTGCGCGCGAGAGAATTTCGTTGGAGGGGGGGGCATGTGTCCTGGCAATGGCTGGCATGCTAGGTGGTGTCAGCTGCCCAGTCCGGAGTGTGGCACGGCAGGCGCGCGCGGCTGAGCCTTCGTGGAGTTGCGTACATCAGGCCGGAGTACTTGACCGCGGAGGGCCTCGTGCAGATCTGCATGGTGGAGAACTTTGGCCGGCGTCTTGGGCCTCGCGTGCACGCTCTAGGAATTGGTTGCATGATTGGCACTAATAGATCGAGTTGGGGCAGAGTTGCCGTCTTGTAGCTGCTGTCCTGTAGCTTTAGTCTGTCCTGTCGCACGTAATCAGTCTGCATGGCACTAGCATGGAGTTGAAAGTTAAGTTGTTGAAGTTGGGAGGATTGAGATGGTAGATTGAGAATAGGAATTAACTTGACAATCTGGTGTCCTTCATATCTTGTGTATCTGAGCTTCATAGTTGCACAAGTACACTGTACTACACTGTACTACACTGTATTGTACTGTACTACTGTACTATGATATCTATACTGTACTGTACTACTGTACTAGACCTTAAAAAAAAAATTCTTCTATTTCTAGCGTCCTAGGGGGTCTGAAACTCTGAACCTACGTTAATGATACGTTAATGCTCTATCAACTTGTGCTAAGTTATGATATGGTAATGATAAATTACAGTGACTTAAGGAAAGCTTCCAAAACAATTAAAACTATATGTTATACATACATATATACATATGTTATAGTTGAATCGCGTATTGCTCCGGCCTCCCGCGCCCTGGGGGCTGTGTTTAGTCTGATTGCCAGTATGGGTCCCCTCAGTGTAGATGTGCAGATAACTGTTTTTAGAGTATGTTAGTCCCTTGTCACACTGTACTGCCTCGAATGCTTCCCTCTTTGTGATGCTGATCTTCTTACAATCGATGCTTTGCAGCTCTATTTTGCACGCTGGTCTAGCCGTCTGTCTGCTCGCAGTCTTCGTTTGCCCTCCTTGTGTATTTTCGCGGCCTGCTTCCTGCAAAAGCCCTGCTTTGCTCTAGAGTGGCCAACTGGTAGTGCTCGCTCTCGCAAACCATGCACACCGTTTCCACTACAATGCTGTGTGCCTGGAAGGGAAACAGTTATCCAGAGTTTTCGAGAGCCTCCTTGCGGCTGCTTCGTTAGGCTGGTCTGGATTTTGTTTATTCATTGGGGGTGGGAGTGCCGCAACACCCTGGCACCAACGGGCAGCAGCGACGGAGAGTTCAAGGCACCGGCTCTCTCTTCTTTAAAGGTAGAGCTAGACATGCAGTTGCGGAAGAGGTTTGCATACGGCGGGCGGAGGCTATCGCTTCTTCATATTTCCCTCCTCTTGCCAAGCTTACCCCCCTTTAACAAGCTTTTCCCTCCTCTCATCGCATGTTTGTGTTTCTTCTTTACAACAAATCCGCCTCTGGTCTCTGCTCCTTTTTTGCCCTCCCTCGATCTGCTCTCACAGTAATTGATGGCTCTCTGTTCAGTTTCTTACGTCTGCTCTCATTTCACCCACAAGACGAAAGCAGTGCTCTGTCTGTTGAATGTAGCGACCACAAACTCTGTGTACATGATTTTTGTATTTGGTGTGTTGATGACTTCATGTATAGACTTTCTTCATATACTAAGTAGCTGGATGAAAGAGAATTCCTACACTGCCTGGCTGAGCTAGAATCTATTAATTCAAATGATTGTAACTGTCCACTCCCCAGTGCAAGTACATCTGAACTTTTTATCCGTAATGTCATTCGATCGCTTCTACGCTCGTATCCAGCCTATCTCTTTGATACCTATCTCCCAATTCTAGAAAGTAATTAACTGATCAACTCTACCGGCGACTTAATAAACAACAACCATGCATGTATGTGCCGCCCGGAAGCTTAGCGCTCCAACTGGGGTTAGGCATCCTCTAACTAACTAACTAACTAACTAACTAACTAGCTAACTAACAAACATAAATTCACATACCATCATTACAACAGTCTCAGCAGTCTGCCCCCCCCCCCCCTCTCCCTGTCCCTTCTGTCAGACTCAGAAAGGAGCCTCTCTGAACTCCAGTCCGATGCTCTTTAGGTATTCAACTGCCATCTCTCTATCCAATTCATCATCAAATGCCTCCGTTGACTCATCAGATGCAAGGTTGAGTCCCTGCCTAGGTCTCTGCAGGCCCAAAATCTAGCCCAAAATCTATGTCTCTCTTCTGTGGTGCCCGGCGTTCCTCTGCATGATGAACCCTCTGGAGGTGGAGATTGGCGTATGACACTGTGGTGACCAGCAAGTCTTGATGCGGCTGGATAAGACAGTTTCTCTTCTCAGAGTAAACCTGGTCATAGAGAGAGAACCCCCGCTCCGAGACCCCCGCCGCGTTGGCAGCCTGAAAGACGTCTGTGGTGAGGACGGCGTTCTAAGACTTGGGGGCTGCTTCCACAAGGTCGTCCCGGCACCACCAGGAAAATTTAAGGTTGTCTACTTTCTCGTCTGACGATATACAGTTAAGCTGAAGAGGGGGCGTCGCAGCCTGTACTGCCTTGCACCACTCTGACTCACTATTTACTATCTACTATCTTAAATTACTATAAAAACATAATGAAAACTCATTAAAACACTTGTAAAAAGTTACTAAAACTTAGCTTATAAACATGCTAAACATGCTAAAACTTAGCTTAAAAGCTTATAAAAAAGTAATGGGACGAGCGGCGGGCGGCCTGCCTAACTTAGTAAGGTAAGACGGGCCGGGCCGCTCGAATTGTACTGTACTGTAGTATACTAGTTTTGCTTCTACACTATATTGTACTAGTACAACTATGCTGAGCTTGTGAACTTTTTATACCTTCTGGAATCGATCAGCATAGAACGGAACCTCTAGGACTCTCTCTAGCTTGATAGTTCTTTGTGTCCAGCGCCTGTGTCTCAACTAGTTCATGACAAAAGATACACGTACATGTATGTATATATATAATCAAAAACATTGAGCACTGCTTTGAACGAGATTGGTGCATGTGAGGGTCTAGTGTGAAGGTTCAGGCACATCAGGTCTGCAAAGAAGATTTGAAATGATCTTCCTTCATGCTGCAACATCTATAGGAAAAGACTGATAAGAATTTTTGGGATGTATGTTTTGCGAGAAAAATGGTTCAGGGTAGTTCAGGGACAAAGAATGTCGATTAAGCATATGCAAAGTATGAAAGTGGGGCAAGAAAAGGGAATGGGAGTCCATGTGTAGTAATCTGATGGTGATCTGAGAATTAAATTGCACTTACATCATTCTAACACCTGCTTTTGGACATGGTTTCCTGATACCTGCCTTTCTATGATCCTTCAGAATCCGCCTTCTGTCCTATGTTCCGTCTCAGATGTCCCCAGTAGTCAACTAAGTGAGTCTCCCCCTGTTCTTGATCACTCGTTGGTTCACTGAAAGGATCGAAATGTGACTGTATCTTCTTGAGATGAAAAGAGAAAATCAAATTAAAGAAAGTATATAAAAGAATTGGTCGTCTTTCTGGTCTTATACCCCGGCCATCAACATGTGCAGTTCATATAGATTTAATACGTATGCATGTCTGCGTACATGCTGAAGGCAATCTGACAACGATGCAGAAGGACCAAAAACACTGGAAGTATACATATACATACAGTTTCTTTGGGAAACAATGCTTGACCATATGTATGTACTGCTTAACGTTGTTTTCTTCGAACTATAGACGTCCTTCCATTACATCCACATGAACTTCTCTGTTCGGATTTCTCCCCGAGCGCGGCCAGGCCGCGCCATAGCTTTTCGGGGCGCCGCCGCCTTAATTCTGCATATATTAATTCTGCATGGCAAGCCGTCTCGTCTCAACTCGGCATGACCTGCAGATTCTGCACACAGTGTATGGACACAGCCGGATGTGTGCTTCCTTTACTTTGACTTAAGAGGTGGGTCTAGTCCCAGCATAGTTGCATGAGTCTTACTTCTACGGGGTTTATCCTGCTCCAAACCTGCAAGTCTCGATCTCTGCAAATATGAAGTCGCTTTCCAGTCTCCTCAACTCTTTGCAGAGAAGGCAGACGACCTGCGTGCAAATCGCAGAGGAGGTTCTGTTGAAAGCAGAGCAGTTCAAAGCCTACAACCACTTCACCTTCCTGAATGGTGCCGCTCTCCTGAATGCCGCAAAGCTTGCAGACAAAGCCTGGGCTGTTGGGGAAGCCCGGGCCCTGGAGGGAATTCCTTTCGGAGTGAAGGACAACATCAACACTGGGGACGGCACGCCCACCACTGGGGCCAGCCCCGCCTACCTGTCGAATATTCCAAAGACCTCCTGTGCGTTGTGGAGTATCCTGTCAGGTGCCGGTGCGTTGAACGCGGGCAAACTGAATATGCACGAGCTCGCCTTCGGAACCACATCCATCAACGCGCACTACGGAGCTTGTGCGTCAGCCGCCGACATCACTCGAACAGCAGGGGGGAGTTCGGGGGGTTCGGGAGGTGTGGTTGGCACAGGGGTCGTTCCTGTTTCCCTGGGTACAGACACAGGGGGCTCTATTCGAATTCCAGCGGCCTCCAATGGAGTGACGGGGTACCGTCCCTCTGTGGGCACCTGGCCCCAAAACTACGGATTGAAGATGACGCACAGCCGGGATTCACCCGGTCCCCTTGCGAATTGCATGGAAGACATTCTTCTCCTCCATGAAATTGTCACCGGAGAGAAACGGCCGTCTCCTGTTTCCCCGAAGGATGTGCGGTTGTTCGTCGTTCGGGATTATTTTTTTGACGACCTGTGTGAGGAGACGGATTCCACAATGGAGACGGCAATTGGCCGTCTCGCAGATGCGGGGTTCAACGTGATTGATGGAAAGGGACAGGGGGTCGAGGAATTTCCGTCGAATGTTCCTGAATTGATTTCTGCCTCTTCTTTCCCCGTAATGGACTATGAGCTTCCTCTGCTGATCGAGGAATACGCAAAGGCTCACGCACTTGACGCAGATGAATATTCATTTGCAGCCGTCACAAAGAGAATGGGGTCTCCCGACGTTCGACAGATTTGCGATCGCATTGCTGCTCATCCGGTGTCCCCTGAGGCCTACGCAAAGGCTGTAGCGTCACGAGACTTTCTTCGAAGCTCTGTAAAGGGTTTCATGGAAAGAAACGCGATTGACGCTTTGGTGTTTCCGACTGTGCCGTTCGTCCCCCACCGGATCGATGACTGCCGTCTCGAAGGAGACAGCCCGATACAGACGATCACTCACAGGGGACGGCGCGTCCCTCAATTGACCTCCAGCATCCGTAACACCGACCTCGCTTCCAACTTGGATTCTCCCGCTGTCTCCCTTCCCTGCAGGAGGAGGGGGGTGCCGGGAGACGGCTCTGTGACGCTCCCTGTGGGTCTAGAGCTCTGTGGGAGGCCGGGGAGTGGGAGGGACAGTCGGCTCCTTGCCGTGGCAGAGGCTGCAGAGAGAGCCCTTGGGGTGGCGAAGCGACTCGACTGAGATCGAGTTGTTGAATTTATTTTGTGTCTGCATGGTCTTTCAATGGGTGGGTGAACGGACTTTTGTGTACGGCTTCAATGCTTGCCTAGTTGCCTTACTGTCTAATCTGAATATTTCTTCCGGTTTCAACTGAGTAGAAAGACGGAACGGCATCACAAAGAACCATCCATTTGGTGTGGAACATGAATTTTTTTACGGCTGTCATGCAACCAGACGATCGATGCGCTGGAGATCACGCAACTATGAAAATGTCTTGCCTTCAGAGATGCTTGATTGATCTTTTCTACGTGGTTCTGAGCCTGCCGCAGCTAGGGCGTCTGATTGAAGTGCTTCTGCCTCATTCGCATATTATGTGCACGTATTCTTTGCTTCCTTTCGCGGGGGAGTGAGAGGACTCTGGTTTGCCGGCCGGTCCCGGCTCTCTCTCTCTCTCTCTCTCTCTCTTTCTCGGTGTGTGTGTAGACGTGTGTGTGTGTGTGTGTGTGTGTGTGTGTGTGTGCGTGTGTGTGTCTAGGTGTGTGTCTAGGTGTGTGTGTGTGCATATGCGGCGTGTCCGTACGCGCATGCATGTGTGTGTGTGTGTGTGTGTGTGTGTGTGTGTGTGCACCCTAATGTGTACTACGTGTGCGTGTCTACGTGTCTGTCTATCTGTGTGTAATGTACTGTGTACGCGTATATATGCGTATGTGACAACTACTACTACTATGTGTGTCTATATATGTACGTAGTACTAGACGTAGTATATGTATATCTGTTTCTAGGTCTGTTTAATTTTGCGTCTGTTTATATCATTATATCTATCCGTATTTAATATTAATAACATGCACTAGGATATGGAATGATTAACTTAGATCTACTATGTCCAAAGTGATTCACAAACTCGAGCACATACTATCGACCTCACCCGGTTTAAATTTAGTGTTTAATTGCATGACTATACCGGTCAAAATTGATACAAAGCGGAGGACTGATGATTCATGCATCACATCTTTACCTGCTCTGTGCTAGGCGACGCACAGTGGTAAAAAAAAAAAAAAAAATAGACCTTTCCAGATTTTTTTTTTCTTTCTTTTTTTCTACAAAGGATTTCCTAGAGCACCTCTATAGGAGCACCTAGAGAAACATCTTTTAGAAGTACTTTTAAACTAACTTCCTCGCGAACTTATTACTCAACTCAAAGTTTTAAACATCTTTCAACCCTAGTTTCAACCCTAGTTATAGGGATGAAGACGAGTGGGCGGGCGAAGGGAAAAGGGGGCCCTCTTTTGTCCTATGCAAAGAGTGACAAGAAGGATGGATGCATGGATGCAAACAGAAGAGCAGACAGAGGAGAAGTTCTTTGACTGGCTCTTTGACGATATCTAGGACGATATACATTTTGAAGCTCTAGTCGAAGCTAATTTTGGTCAATCCTTTTAAGCGTCTACCAAGCTAAAAGTGAAACTGGGATCCTAGATATGATTCAAACTCTAGTTGAAGCTCGTCATTTAACCTCCATTTTTTTAATACATACAATAAAATTTTAAATAAATAAAAAAAAAGAATAGACGTTTTCAGATTTTTTTTTTTTTTACCCCTAGGCTTTGTGAGTCTGCAGTGCGCATAACAATATGCAAACTCTCCAGGAAAAAAAGAAAACTTAATTAATTCAAAACTTAGGCTACAAGACAGAAGTTCATTCTTTCTAGTGACTTGAGAACGTTATGCATAATGATTATCAATGTCATTAGTGGAGATTAACATTCATAATCATTACTCACCTTAACCTAAAATCAATAATGATTATTAGAAAAAATGATTATTTATTGATAATCATTATACATTTTAAGCTGTAGTTGATAATGATTATTCATGTCAATCTCCACTAATGACATTGATAATCATTATACAGAACGCTCTCAAGTTAACGCACTGATGATACACGGCCGTTTCTATCTGTCTGAGTGAGAGACTTAACCTAGGGATTGACAGAGCTTCATGTGTAGGAATTGTACTGTGCCCCATGTGTCTCTGTGGTTCTCTTGTGCTCTAAGTATTGCACAAGGCCACCAGCAGGAGCTTTCTATAGACTGTAAGGGTTCATAGACTTTCTGTTTGGTAAATAAACTGATCAGATATTTATTTTTATCCATCTGTATCGGTCTAGACGAGTACGTTAGGTCAACGTATTCGCTGTGGTCCTCTACTAGGAGAGGGCCAGGAATTTGGGAGTATAACAGTTTGAGGAGTCCTCTAGACAGGCTAGAGGATCGATACGGGAGGGCCCATAGGACTCTATTGGAGGAATCTTGAGAGAGGTGAGACTCTACTTTTCACTTTCCCACTATACATAGAGGCTACCTCGAGAAACAAAAGTAGGATCCTGTGCCGCTGCTGATTAAAGAGCTTTTGAACACTAGAACGATCACATTGCTTGACAGCTTTCGCCAACTTAACTACCGCTTTCCCCTGTTCTGTAAAAAAGGTGAGATTTTTGTCTAGTCGGTCCTTCTTCTCTTGTCTCCTTTGTTTAAAGTATTTCCTTCTATCATTGGTGCCCTTCTTCCTTGCGGGCGGTGGCATGTCCCTTCACCATTTTACACAACTTGACTCATTTGAATAACAGCCAGACACTATGGCTCTGCAAGCTTCCTCTACTGTGTATGTATATATATATATCAAGCAACATCAAGCAAAACATGTGCATGAGCATCTTTGCCACGGCGGCAACGGGCTCACAACACAAATATAAAAAATCTGCTTCATCACTTTTTTTTTATATCATAGAGGCGCGTGCATGCCAATTTTCAGCTCTGTATTGGTACTGCCGCGTTCGGTAGAGCTGTGTGCGCAAAGTTCCTTCGCAAAGTTCCATATAAATTAGTGCACAAAGGTCAAATCGGGCCCCGCAAGCAGTGTACCCATTGAAATCGGGTGATTACCAGTTTCTCCTTCAGTATGGCTAGGTAATTACCTGATTTTTCCTGGTAGCTACCTGTTTAGATTAGGTGATTACCTGTTGGTAGTATAGTATAACTGGGTCAAACTGGGTAATTACCTGATTTCTTCAGGTAGCTGTCTGTTTAGACTGTATGATTACCTACTAGTCATATGTTATTGCTGGGTAATTACCTGATTTTTCTAGAAAACGCTCGATCATCACGATTTTTCTAGATAACTTTTGAAATTGGGTGATTACCTATTAAACTTATGGCATGGTTAGGTAATTACCTGATTTCCTGAGGTAACTACCCATGGAAATTAGATGATTACTTGTTTGTCTTTCAGTATGGCTAAGTAATTACCTAATTTTTCCTGGTAGCTACCTATGCGGGTTGGGTGATTACCTGTTGGTTGTATATGGTATGACTGGGTAATTACCTAATTTTGTTAGGTAACTACACATTAAAATTGGGTGATTACCTGTTTGTCCTTCCGTATAGCTGGATAGTAACCTGATTTCCCCAGATGACTATCCATTGAAATTCTAGTTAAAATTCGGTGATTACTTGTTTATTCTTCAGCATGGCTTGCTAATTACCTGATTTTTCTAGGTAGCTGCCTATTTGAATTCGGTGATTACCTATTTATCGTATGGTATGACTAGGTAATTACCTGATTTCTTTAGGTAGTAGCTGCCTATTCAGATTGGGTGATTACCTCTTAATTTTATGGTAAAGCTCGGTAATAACCTGATTTCTCTAGGTAACTGCTCATTAAAATTAGGTGATTACCTGTTTGTCCTTCAGTATGGCTAAGTAATTACAACCTCCCTGAACCTAAGTGCCACTTAAAAAAATCTAATCAAGATGATCTCTACCTGCGGTATTGTTTTTCAAGAGACCGTCTACGTCTGCAGTGTAGACGGTCAAGACACCATCCAGATATGTGGCTTTGGCTTTCAAAAGACCGTAAATGATCTGCACCTGCGGCGCGGACTTTCAAGCTTATCCAAAAATACGGCTTGAACTTTTAAGTGGTAGTTAGGTTCAGGGAGGTTGTAATTACCTCATTTTCTAGGTAGCTGCCTATTAGACGTCTGATGGAAATCGAGGACATGTGGATGGAAACAATTAAGGGGGGGACGGGATTTGGTAGGGGGGTTGAAGATACATCCATCTTTTTGTAGGTATGAGTAAAAATGCGGTAAATTCTTGAAAACCGAAAATTTCATTTGAAAAAAGTTTTGACAGTTGGTTGAGTAAATCGGGGTCGTTTTTCAGAAAAGTAAAAGAAGAGGATGTGATGTTCCCTCTAAAGTGAAACCACAGTAACACTACATCTCACTGCATCTTTCTCAGTAGGTTGTTCCCTCTAAAATGAAACCATGGTAACACTACGTCCCACGTCATGTTCTAAAAGATGCAACAATAAAAAGGTTGTGGAGAAGCAAATGACCATTTTTAGCTCGACTGTGTATATAGCCCTAGTTGTAGCCATGATTAAACAATGTGGATGGTCCTAGTTATGGCTTTGGAATGTGGAAGAATTGCGCAAGTTGAACTATGCCGCGTGGACTTTGTATCCTCCTATGAGCATGAGTAAAAATGCAGTAAATTTTTAAAAAATAAAAATCTCATTTGAAGAAAGTTTTGGTAGTTGGTTGAGTAAATTGAGATCGTTTTTCAAAAAAGTGAAAGAAGAGGATGTGATGTTCTTTCCAAAGTGAAACCACACTACTTTTTACTGTATCTTTCTTAGTAGGTTGTTCCTTCCAAAGTGAAACCACGCTAACACTACTTTGTATTGCATCTTTAGTGGGTTTTCTCTAAGTAGATGGCCCTAGTTAAAGCTCTGGAGTGTGCATGCCACGTGTAACAGGCATAAAGTTTGATATAAAGGCAATCGTTTGGCTTTTTGAAGCACCTATACGTGATTATGCCTGAGGTGATCGCATTAATAAAAAAAGTGCATTCGTTTAGTTTTTTTTAAACAACGCATACCGCAGTACACAACACGCGTGAAGTGATCGCATGATTAAACATGATATGGCTCGACCGGCTGGCATTGATATTTCGTTGAAGGAAGTAGTTTTTTGTGTATTACACTCTATATCAAATAGTGACTTTCAAAAGCTTGGTTATAAACAATCATTAAGTGTACTTGTTATATATACAAAGTTCTTCACAGAAGAGTGAACAGTAATACAAGCTATCATACTTGTAGTAATCAAAGCACTGGCAAGCTCCCATTATTTGTCTGAAAAATGCTTCCAATTTACTCAACTTGCTAACAAAACTTTCATTACGCAAGGGAGGATAGCATCATTTTCCCCCCATTTTTCTCCCAAAACATCTCCAATTTACTCAATCATCCGACAAAACTTTTTTAAATTAGATTTCCGTTTTTCAATATTTTAACGTATTTTTACCTAGTATTTTTACTCAAGAAAGCTATACTTCTGTATACGTAGACTACTGTACATCCTCAGGTTTCAAATATAATTCTACTATCCGACTTCCTCTGCAAATTAATTGCTTATACAGTGAATTCATATGTCAACAAACCATAGAGATAGCAGAGTAGACGTATCAGAAAAAAAGAAGAAAGCGTACAATCTTCCTCAGCTGGGCGTGTCTTTACCAGTCAGAAAACACAGTTCACTTCATTCCATTTTAACAAAACTTTACTCTTTGCTATTTGGATTTGATAATCAAATATCCCAATGTAAGTAAATTTTGGTTAAGATTTGGAAAATACGGCGGTTTGATTTGGCTATAATAAAAAGTGGACTCTTAGCCTGTAAGAAAAATTAGTCAGATGAAGTCAGAAGGACAAAAAGTAAAAGTGGTTGCTTCCGTCTTGTTTACTTCTGGGTCTTCTGGTGACTGTGCTTTACAAAAGGTGTACGTATATCTAGCTGTACACAAAATTGTCTAATTGTTGGAGAGCCTCTTGATGAGATGGGAGTGAGTTTGGCGGGTGTTTGGGATGTACTAGTGGCTCAATGATAGTTAGCCGTACGTATTAATACCTATTACCACTGTTATTGTTAGTACTATTCTTTTTACTGATATTGTCACTATTGTTGTTATAGTCATGGTTATTGTTTTCAATAATATTACCACCGGAGTTACGGTTGTTATTATCACCGTTACTACTACTGTTTTCACTATAAATAGCATCTGTAGGCTGACCAATAGCTACTTTTTGGT
>JAHBMJ010001395.1:27500-31466 GCA_018398765.1 Chromera velia
CCCCGTCCTTTCTCTCTCCCCCCTCCTGTCGAACTTCCCAACCCCGTCTCCATTTGCACAAGTCCGTCTCCATCTGTCGGACTCATTCGAGACTCCCCGTCTCCTCCGTCTGCTCGGAGAGACTCACGCAATCCCTGTCTCCGTCTCCCCGTCTCGTCAATCAACTCTCCGTCTCCATCCCATCCGTAAAAGGAGGGATTCTCAAATTCAGAAGGAGGAAAAGCCAAGGCACCCAGAATTGAGAACAACGGTGCAACAAGGCAGTTTCCAAAATTTGTTGCGGCCATTGCCATCACACCACGGTCGTACAGCCCCCCCCGGGCACCTACGACACCCGGAATGCTGCAAATCAAATTAATCAAAGCCGGAATCACCACCAGCAACTGCATACAAATGTGCTTCAGGCCTCCCTTGAACATCCTTTCTTTCATTATTTCCATCGTCAAATCACGGAAGTTCTTCAGGCCCGCCACGCAGAACATGCGCGACGCCACCGTCACATACACCCACCCCCGCGTCTCCAGATTCCCAAAAGCCGTCACGTACTCAGCAAAGACCCCAATGTAACACCACTGCAACGTCATCAGACGAAGCCACCGAAGGTCACTCTTCGTTAACAACCGTCTCTTTCCTATCAACCCCAAACAACAACAGGGGAATTTGCAGAAGGGCCTCATCTCACCACCCGACCGCCTAGCAACGGCCAGGAGATTCTCTGCACCCCCCACAGAAGTCAAAACCATACTCCAGAACGCCGAAATGGCAACTGCGAGGAAGGTCACGAAGATGGCTTTCAACAGGTGTGCCTGTCTGGGAAACCAGAGAGACATGTAGTTGTAAAGAGGAAAGGCAAGGAACAGTAGGGAGTATCTCAACATCCTCATAGCATGTCCTGGAAGATAGACACGATCAAGCCGTTGCATCAGATAGACTGCACTGAGAAACAGACGCAGCAACGCAATGCAAGAGATGCAGAAGGCGAGGAATGCGGAAACCCCACCGACAATCCAGAAAACCGCAAAGATGGGTGGAGCCTCTTTGAAATGAGTCTCTACGTACAAGTGACTGGCTGAGCTATGAGTCGACATGTTGAAGTTTGAAGAAACAGCGGGGGACAAGTCCTGCTCAGTCTACAGGCAGTTAAGAAACGCTCAAGGAGACGTTACTTCCCGTCTCCTCGACATGCAATCATATGCTCGTGCTGTCAAAGGAAACCCAGCGGGAGAGATTGCTGAACAGATAGTGCTAGTCGCGTAAAGCGCTCGGTCAGAAACCAAAACTGAGATGAAGTGGGAAGAAGCGTACCGAACTTAATCATCATCTGGCAGGCGCACGTTCGGTCACTGCAGCATGTGACCAAATCGAACGCCTGACCGTATAGTGCAATCAATTTTGCGGGGGCATCCCAGGAATTAAGGCCCCGGAAAGCGAAAGGCCCGCCGATTCGGTGTTGGGGCACTTCAACTGTTCAACATGCAAACTCCACTTGGCGGTAAGAAGTGACTGACCTTGCTTCATGAAGTGACTCCTTCTTCGTCATGCATGGAACCGTGTGGAACTTCCAGAGAAGCGCGTGGAAATCTGATGGGCCTGTGCCTCCTAAGCTGAGAACACGGCGGCCGTTTTCGGTCTGGCATTCGCGGTTGAAAAACCTCCGAACAGTCGCTCGTCTGCGAGTACCTGCCACCCTTACGTTTGAAAGCTGTCTGAGAACCGAAAGGATCCCAACAGCCAAGCGTACGCAACAAGATGTCAAGTACTGTTCAGCCACTGCAAAGTGGGAATTTCCAGAGCTTCACTCCTGGGGGTACGTTTCTGTCAGCAGCAGGCTGGTGGTTGGCTGGTGTGAGTGCGGGGGCTCTGTTGAGTGCCTACGTATTCATCCGACTGAAGCGCCCCTCTGCCCCTGAGGACTCCCAGTGCCCCCCCGAGGGCGTCATCTGCACCACCCCCATTCCAGACTCGTACAAACCCAAGACATGGGTGTTCTTTGGGAACCATTTCGTTAATTGTGACTTTGTCAAAGAGGTACTTGACCGAGCTAAAAGAAACTACGATGACCTCGCAGAGATGAACTTTCCCGCACGTCTGAAAGCCTCTGCCGGGTTTTGCCGTGTCTGGGGACTGCAGGACAGCAAAGGACTGGGGGACCAGACGTGTACCGCAGTGGGCCCCGTCAAAAAGGGCATGCCGGGGTCCTACCCCCCCGCTCATGACATCGTGGGCGTTGTAATTCCCTTCAAAGCCGCCTCTGATTTCCCCAAAAGAATGGCCGAGAACCTGTACCCCATCAAGTTCGGGGACTTGGAATGGCTCGCCTGGCCAGAGGTGCCCCTCCCCCCCGACGCCACAGTGTACGTCTACGGCCGTGACATATCCAGATTCCGTCCTCCCTCCATCGGCATGCCCATCCTGCAAACACACCTGGATGTGATTCTCATAGGAGCTTTAGTCCATGGAAAGGACTTTGCCTGTGAGTGGCTGGACACGATCCATTGGTGGTACACACAGCCTCCGGATAGTGCCGATGATGAAGGAGCAACAGATGAGAAGAAAAACCCTGTGTGCTTCTTCCTCAATGATAGACCAGAATCGAGACGCCCATGGAGCAAGCAGCCGAAGGCCCAAGCAATTGATGACGCCCTTGCAGAGCATCCAAAACCTCCCAAGCCATATGAATCGATTCTCGACTGCCGTGCGCATCAATCGTGCTACTCCGCCTTTTACATCAAACACGTAAAGACAGAGACGGAGAGCTACAGCGGCATACCACAGGCCCCCGAAACGATCAAACCGATGGCAAAAAAGAAAGTCATCAAGAACTTCTTGATTGGATTCGGGTCCATCATCAACACCCAAAGCAGGAAATCCTCCGACCCCGACGCGATCCAAGCAGCAGCCTGCAGAATCAAGGCAGAGTGGGGGTACGTTCGAGAGTGGAACTTCCAGTCCCCCACTGCCCAGATCTGCGCTCTGGGTCTTCGGAAGACCCGGCCAGGAGAGAGGGGGGCCACGATCAATGGGGTCATTTTCCCTGCGTCAGACGACCTCACAGAATTCGATAAAAGAGAAGCAGGCTACGCAAGAATCGAGGTTCCTCGACACTGCGTGGAAGTGCTCAGCTGGCACGTGCTTCCAAACGACGCCCGTGTGTTCGTATACGTCCCCTACGCTCCCAGCGTCGTGGAAAAATACGGCACCGACCCGACGACCGGCCTTGCCAAGTGCAGTGGGGCAACAGCACCCGAGGGGTTGGACTGGGACACCGAGGGCCCCGGCATGGGGTTGAAGCCGCCGTCTGTGCAGTTCCCGATTTTGCAGACATATGTGGACGTTGTGTTGAAGGGGTGTCTCGAGTGGGGAGAAGCGTTTGCAGTTGAATTCATCGAGACCACCTTTCTGTGGTCTCCCTTCTGGCTGAACGAGCGTCCGTTGTCTCGACGTCCTTGGTTGCATGAGAAGCAGTATGTGGCAATCGACAGGATGCTCAGGGAGGCGGTCCCTGAACACTTCGCACACAGAGCGTTAGAATCCGAATACGCGTGGCACCCCCAACCCTGCCGGTCCCGGGTCCAAGCCAGGAGGGGGGAAGGTTCTGGAATTCTCACTGGGAAAGGGGGGGAGGGGGAGGACAGTGATGAGAAACGTGCCGGACAGCCACACGAGCGTTCGACCTCTCGTCCTGGAGCAAGAGCGAATTAAGCGAGACTGATTCAGGCTCTCTTTTGTGCGGCCAGATTCCAAAAAAAGGACTCTTGAATCTGCATCTCACTGACATGGGGATGTGTTTTTCTTTGTCGGCCGAATGGTCAGCGCCTTAAAGATGGAAAATGCACTGAGAAGCGCGTACAAGTATGTACAGATTGAGGGATGATTTTCTTGTGGTCTTTAATTCTGTTTCTGTTTCTGTTTGTATTTCTGTTTCTCTCTCTCTCTCTCTCTTTTTTTTTTTTTTTTTTTTTTTTT
>JAHBMJ010001396.1:0-31518 GCA_018398765.1 Chromera velia
AAAAAGGGACTCAACTTGAAACTTTTGTTTTATGTGTCATAGTGCACCGCTAACGCAATGCAAAACGGACAGTGGACAGCTCTACATAAGCTGCACGTACCAGTATAAAAAACAGAGCGAAAATCGATCCAATTGACCATGTAAGCCTACCAGAATTAAGTGTGAAGAAGTCGGCTTTCGCGAGAACCACCTGGAGGTTAAACAGCAGAGTTTCATAGGAATTTCCCTTTTGTTGTCTCTGCTTTTCTTTTTTATCCTGCGGTCCGTTCAACATGATATTTTGCATATCGCAGACGAGGGTGAAGCGAAAAAAGAGCTGAAACTCTTTTTTGTTTGGGCAGTGAATGAGAAGAAGCTCTTTCAGGTGGAGGAATTGAATTCGTTTCTGTTTGATTCAGATATGCGGCAAAAAACAGGGCTGCCCCCAACTCAGTAGGTCTGAGGGATTCCGAGAAATAATAGAAAGATTAAATTGGGGGCTGCAGATATCAGACACGTTTTCCCTCACGTGGTTGAGTTCATGGAAAAAATGTGTCCGAACATTTTTGTTGTAGAGAACCCTCCTGCTTGTTCTTTTTACTTGCATTCGTGGATCCTTTCCACGTTGACACTAGGGTTAGACACTAAAGTTTTAAAGTTTTTTTTTGTTAAAGTTTTTTTTTTGCCCTTTAGACTTTATTTTAAAAAAATATTTTTCAATCAGTTTTTGAGTAGAGTGTTAATTAAGTCAGTCATAAGTTAGACTCATAACTAAACTAATCAACTAGCCTACATAGAAGATGGCACAAGCTTAGTCTCTTTAAGTTGAAATTTATGTTCACATTGAAAACAATCATCAGCCAGATCGATCGGATCTAGCATCGGAAGTAAAGTGATCGGATGACATCATGGGCTGCCGAGTGGGTAGAAGACTTTGAATTGGCAAATATCAAAGATGTTGCACCAACGTTGGCATACATCAAGAAGAGACCCGGGGGAGTAGTAGTTGCAAGCAGCCGCCACCGGCTGTTAGGAGAAGTGATTGTTGGAAAAAAAGAAGTAGATTTCTTGGAGAAGGATCCCAGAGGACCAAAGTTACCGGTTATTTGAATTTATATTAACGTTGTTTCTAAGAATTTTTGTGAGAATTGTAATTAATATAGTAATGCATTACATACATCGTTTTCAAATTTAAAAAACTTTTGCATAACTATAGTATATCTAGTAATTTATAAAGCATCAACTTTGTCTGCAATAATATAAATGAAACCAACTTCTCTAGCAATGTTTTTTAAATGAGCTTTTGCATGTCTGGTTGCATGTTTACTTTTAAAGTTTTAAAGTTAAAGTTTAAAGTTTTGCAAGCAAACTATATTATAAAAAAAACTTTAGTGTCCAACCCTAGCGTTGACAGGTTCAATTACGGATGAGAAACGTGCAGAGCTGAAGACGGTGATGAAGACTTGGCAAGACCTTTTTTGCAAGTCTTATGGGTGGGCGGTCCCGAAGACTCACTTCTATTCGCACTTCCCGGTGTGGATCCACCGGTTTAGGGGGTTGAACACAGCGAAATGCTACGGCTTTGAATCGTATCATAAGAAGGTTTGCAAACGTTTTATCCTACAGGGGGGACGTTATTCATATGATCGTTTTATTCTGGAAGATCTGGTTTTTGCGTGGTTATGCAAGAGAAAGAAAGCCATGCAAGCATATTTTGCTGATGTGTCACGCCGGGAGGGACTTCGAGCATGAATAACACTATAAAACTATACAAAACTTATGGATTTATGAAGTTCTGTGCAGCCGCACACTGTTTTATTACAGCGTTCTTTCTTTCTACATATATTTTACTTTCTAAGAGAAGTTATAAAATTGGTAGTCAAAAAAAAAAAAATTGGGTGTTGATTTTCTTAAAAATTGGTAGTTAGTCCTAGAAAAAAATTGGTAACTCCCAATTTTTAGGTGACTCTAAGTGTTCATAGAATTTGTTCCTAGTAATAAATTAGAGTCTAATGACTGCGGCTACTACTAGTACTAGAGACTAGTGAGCCCCTGTCTAGCCCGTACATAAAATTTTAGTTTCAAACTCCATGTACTTCTTTGACTAGACTAGGTACCAATTTTTCAAAATTGGGAGTTACTGGCGGTAAAAAATTGGTAGTACTACCAATTCGACGCCCAATTCAACTCCCAATTCATTAAGGGATAGCTAGACCTATAGCTTGGTACATTCTAGGGTACATCCGATTCTCAGTGGGAGGAGACCAATCTTTTACTCTTAGATACGTCGAAATGTATTACCACAAAGGTGTTGAATCACGTACACACACACACACACACACACGCACACACAGTCAGAGAGAGAGAGAGAGAGAGAGAGAGAGGAGAAAGAGAAAGAGCAAGACAGACAAACGAAAAAAAAAGAAAGAGAGAGCGAGAGAGAGCGAGAGCGAGCGAGCGAGCGAGCGAGCGAGCGAGAGAGAGAGAGAGAGAGAGAGAGAGAGAGAGAAAGAGAGAGAGTGAGACGGGGGAGAAAGAGAAACAGGGAAGGAAGAAGCCAACGAAGTAAGGACGGACAGAAGAAAGAACGAGACAAAAAAGAAAGATAAGAAACAGAAAGATGGAAGGAAAAAACGAAGGGAGGAAGGAAATGAGGAAAACAAGAAAGAAGGACGGAAGGAAAAAAACAAAAGTAGACAGGAGGAAAAAAAAAACGAAAAGAAAACAAAGAGAGACAGGAAGGGAGGAACAAAGGGAAAAAAGGAGAGGGAAGGAAGGAAGGAAGGAAGGACAGACTGGCATGCAGCCAGAGACAGACTGTGTGTTTCTTCTTCTCCCTTCAGGTAGACAGGCAGACGGAGAGGCACACAGAAAAAAAGAAGAAAGCAAAAAACAAGAAAAGAAGGAACGAAGGAACAAAGAAAGGAAGAGGCACGAAAGAATAAACGAAAGAGAGAGCGAGAGGGAGACGGAAACCAAAAAAAAGAAAAGACGGGAAAATAGAAGGGAGAGAGAGAGGGAAGGACGGACAGACGACCTGATACAAACAGACCGACGGAAAAGCAGTGGGTGAAAGAGAAGAAAAAAAGAAAAAAAGAAAGGAATGAAGGAAAGAAGAAAGAAAGAAAGAAAGAAAGAAAGAAAGAAAGAAACAAAGAAACAAAGAATCAAAGAAACAAAGAAACAAAGAAAGAAAGAAAGAAAGAAAGAAAGAAAAGCAAGAAAGAAAGAAAGCAAGAAAGCAAGCAAGAAAGAAAGAAAGAAAGAAAGAAAGAAGGAAAGAAAGAAAGAAAGAAAAGAAAGAATCAAAGAAAGAAAGGAAGGAAGGAAGGAAGGAAGAACGAACGAACGAACGAAAGAAAGAAAGTCTTGGAAGGAAAGAAAGAAAGAAAGAAAGAAAAGAAAGAAAAGAAAGAAAAGAAAGAAAAGAAAGAAAAGAAAAAAAGAAAGAAAAGAAAGAAAAGAAAGAAAGGAAAGAAAAGAAAGAAAAGAAAGAAAGAAAAGAAAGAAAAAAAAAAAAGAAAAAAAGAAAGAAAAGAAAGAAAGAAAGAAAGAGAGAGAGAGAGAGAGAGAGAGAGAGAGAGAAAGAAAGAAAGAAAGAAAGAACGGACAAACGAACGAAAGGCAGATTAATCAGTCGGCCCATCAAAAAATTCTCTTATAATTTGAGTCGAGTAGCAGTCGATTCCACTGTTCTGGTTCAGTCTGCATTCTGTACACATACATCCCCTCCTGTTCTTCCTTTGTTTCTGTCGCTCTCTTTTCGCGGTCTGGCTGTACCACTCGGAAAGGCAGGCGTAAGAGTCAGGGAGAGCTTGTTTTCTCAGTCAAATTGTTGTCGCAGCTGCATGAAAGTCTCTGATTTCCATGTGTGCTGACTCGACTGCCCGCCCTTCATTCGTTTTAGTTTTTCCTTCTCCTTCACCGTCAGCTTTTCCTTCTCCTTCTCTGGAAGGGGGGCCTTTGCCTTGGGCGCCGCCGCCGCTGCGTTTTGGTTCGAGGCTTTCATTCCTCCTGGGCCTCCTGAGATCATTGCAACCGGCACATGCCAAGAAATGGTGGGCAGAGAAAGCGTTGGTTGTTCCTCTGCTGCCTTGGAGGCCGCTGACGAGGAAGAGGCAGGGACGTGCATTCGCTTTCGGAAGTCTTCACCCCCTCCCTTCTGTGTCATTGCCGCTTCCTTCTCTTCATCTGCAGATCTCTTGAACTGGACTTTTGTGTTCGAAAGAGCGGAAAGAGCTGAGGGCAGTTTGGAGACGGAATTTGATGCTCGGACACTCCCGAACTTCCCGACTCCTGCTACTTCCACTTCGTCATCTGAGCTTTCTTCCTCCTCCTCCTCTTCGGGAACAGGACTCACAACTGCTCGTTTCTTCAAAGGGGGGGCTCCTGCTTCCTCTTTCTCCTCTCCTTTCTTCGTGGTCTCCTTTACCTGGTCCTCTTTTTCTTTTTCCGTCTCTCCCCTTTCCTTCGCGAGTCTGGCGGCAACCGCAGCCCCAATTTCGTCGTACTCAGACTCACTGGAGTCACCGTAGTCAAGCAGAAGAGGGCCTTTGTCGGCTTGCCTCTTCATTCTGTCAATCCTCTTCGTCAAAAACTTCCCCTGCGACTCGGAAATTGAAACACCGGCACGCTGAACAACGCAGCAAGCTTTCACAAAACAGAGAGACGGTATAGTACCGGCCGCGGAGCAACAATGGGATACAATGGGGGGATTACGCTTGGCGAACAGTTCATGTATTGAGGGAATATTGAGGGATCGAACTGATCGACGGCTATTCTGATGGCTGATGGACAATGATCGATAGGAGATGGGAAGGGGATTTGCTGATCGAATTTGGATGTGCTGCCCTTTAAATGCTCTTCCACGCATCTTCCACGCAGCGTCCGACAACAGAAATCGGTCAACCGCGAAGATTCGTAGATTCGAGACGGCAGATGTACAGATCCAATTAGCTGTCATGGTTCAGTGATTCATCTGACCGGCCCTTTTTTAGTTTGAAAACTGTGTGACACAGTCAGACACACAAATAATTAATATCTGCAAGCACTGTTTGGGTTGAGCTTCTTCAGATAGTTTCATGCAGGGAGAGGCCCGCACAGAATTTTGACATGAGTTTCGAGCAGCTTGAGATTTTGGAGATTTTCTGTCTTTCATCAGTCTAGCTCCTGCTCTTTTGTCCACTTTCAGTCTTTTTTCTTCGTTCAGCAGCTGCTCACTCTAAGCCCATCTGTTTTTGAACAAGGCACTTTGACAATGCAAAACGAAGAGGAGCCCGTGTCGATTCTCTGTCACCCTATTCTTTCTCTTCTGCGGGGCTTCTTTCCAAACGAGACGGCTTCCAACTTTCTTCGCACTTCTCACGAAGTTCTGCTCTAGCTTCTTGAGGATGCGGAGGTTGCCATCACATTCAGTGACTCTGGATATTATAGCAGGGTTGCTGTTTATCTGGAGCAACTGCCTCTGGTAGAGGTGACAACCCGTGTCTTGAGGTTGAAAGACTCCAAGCACCGGGGGCGGGGGAAGAGAACTCTGCAGGGTATCAAAAATTGCCTGCGGGATTCTATTCCCTTTCTGCGTTTTCTTTCGCACTAGGGGGTGAAGGTCTGCTTTGCAGAGTACCCGAATGACCTCGCAGACGATGCCCTGGAGACGCTGGAGACCTTGAAGGTCTTTGTGATTCCAAAGTTCGAACAGACCCCTCCCCCTTTACCCCAAAAAAGATTCTGCCGTCTCCAAAAACTGAAAAGTCTCGAGTTGGGGGGTCCAGGGGAGGACAATGTGCAGCTCCTCAAATTTTGGGGGGAGTCGGGGTTGGTCTTTCCCCGTGTTGAGAAATTGACGTGGATGGTGGGGCCGAAGGGGGTCACTCCTCTCTGTCCCGATTTGTTTGCCTCCTTCAAACTATCCGTTCTCTTCCCTTCCTTGTCAAGCCTTGAAATTACGTTCCTGAACACCAGCCTCGAGACGTCTCCCCAAATGCTCCCAGTGTTCGAAGGCCTTGATTTAAAACGCCTCGTTACAGACAGCAAGGAGGATTCAGTTACCATCCTGGGCATTCAGAGAAGGAGACGGAAACACAGACTGACACCCGAACGAATAGCCCAGTCTCCCGAACTTTCGTCTCTCTCGAAGGGATGGGTCCACAAATGGAAAAATTTGGTTAAACTGAACATCCCCATCAATCACCCCAACCAGATTCCCTTTTTGAGTTCCCTTGCAAAGCTGACTGAGCTCAGGTGCTTTGGGACTCTGGAGTTCAAAAAAACGCCGTGGGATGAGGCAGAAAGGGGTAAAAAATTGTGGAGATTGGGAGATGAGGCAAGAGAGGAAGGGAAAGACAGTTTCACATATACAGAAAAGTGTTATTCAGGCAGTTTCTGGTGGAAGTTGAAAGAGCATCTGGCTTTTTACAAAAAGGTCAAAAAGAGGGGGTTCGATCACTTTCGGATCATCAGACACGATGATCCCGAAGTGGCGATGGTCAGGGGGGGTATTCTGGCGACTCCGCTCCTTGATTGGAATGAAGCGAGGACGGGGAATGGTTTCAATTATCCTAAAGTGAACGTTTTGTTTATCGAGTATGGGGGTGACTACTGTTTCTCGCTAGGTTTCTCGAGAGAGAGTCACCGTGACCCTCTTCACAAAGCATAGACCCGTGCCATGATTGAAGAGCCCTACCGTACTTTCACACCCGACCAGATGGTCATTTCGCTCAACTGCCAGAGTCTGACCAGACGGAAATGGCAGGCGAGGAGGCTGGTAACAACACTCTTTGTATGTCATGAGAGGGTATGCGAGACGGCAAGAGACGTGAACAAAGCGTGGGTTGAATTGAAGAAGTCGGACCAAAGGCAGAAAATCAATGCAGCTAGCCACTTCAAGACATCTTACCGAACATTTCTTGAGGACCCTTCCGCCTGCCATATGCCTGCCGGTGTCCCCGCATCAAAAGAAGCATTAGGACGCTCCATGCGAGCCGCTCGTCGGTCCCAAGTCCTTTTGAGAGCCATCTTAAGAAGTGATCCCACAGCTCCCACTCTGACTTTGCCACCTCCCAACAAAGTTTTTTAACTGCGCATCTGGAGTATACCTGACACATGTAGTTAGGACTGGAGGGGAAGAAGGTCCTGGCAGGACGCATCGGAGGTCGAACATCATGATGACTTCCGTTACGCCTTCATGAACGGGACTTCACGTGTGTTCAGAACGCACTCCGGTTTGTTTCCTCCCTCTGTCACTCGTTTGTCTGACCACCTGACAGAGGTGAAGGTCGGGCCTGCCCTTCGAGAGAGGGTAGACAGGTTGAAAAAATTTATTGAAGAGAAGTACGGGGACTTCGTCAAAATGCAGGGGTGGCCTGCTTTTGAGACACAGACATTGGGGAGGAGAGTTGAGGGGGGGGAGGGAGAACGGAGGGGAGAAGAATCGCTGGAGGAACAAGGAGAAGAGAGGGGGGAGGAAGCAGGAGAAGAGACGGATGGATAACAAAGGGCGCGGAAGCGGGGGAGGTGGGTGAAGGAGCAGCGGATGAGGTGGATGAAGGGGAAGTGGGTAGAGGGGATACGGAGGAGGAAGAGGGGATGGGAGAGGGAGAAGGGGAACTTCAAGTGTACCGTGACGACTTGTCCTCAATCGGGTCAGAGGAGCGGGACTCTGAGTATCTCTATGACTATGGACCAGAAGATGATGACTATTTCTACGACTATTCCTCTCTTGCATTAGTCTCCTCAGGATTTAAGTTCAAGAGTGATCGTTCAGCTGAGTGATGTAGAGATACGTAGAGAGTGCGACAGAAATACAACAAGAAAATTTAGAGGAGGGAAAGTTTTAAAAAAAATTTAAGAAATGGTCCAAAAGGCATCAAAAGACCAGTTATGATAATTAAGAGTTCAAAAGCTGGTACTACGCGGTTGAAAGCCTAATTAAAACCACAATAATAGTGTTATCATGCAAATATTATAAGAAGTATAGCCTTGGATAACATTTAAACACTGTACGGAATGTTAAGCACTCGGATATAAAATTAAACTTTTGAATTATACTGTAAGTCAGGTTTTTACTCTATAATCTCTTAGCATATTATCTCTAGCTGTAACTATACAAAAAAAGGTGATAAAATTATAAGAAGTGACTAGAGAAGTGACTGCCTAAGTAGCTGTAATGCTGTATAAATAGATTACTAGTAATTTACTAATATAGAACTATTAAACCTCTAACTAAAAAAACTGCTAGACTAGCTATTAGAGCTACTCCTATATCCATAAACAAGGTTTGACGACTTAAACGTCGACTTTATAATTAAAAAAGAAAAGTTAAAAAGTCAATCCCGGGTCATTACTGTAGCTTTACAATTCTCTTAGCAATTCTCCAAACAATTTTTTACTGGATTAAAGTTAATTATACCATACATTTAACATGCCAACCAAAAAAAAAAAAAAAACTAACTTATTTTTACACTTATATAAACTACGCCGTCACGCTTAGCGTTATACGCGCTGCGTGACGCGCACCGCGGCGGCTTAATTGCTTCACTAAGCTTGGGCTAGAGTTTAGGCTGATTTCATGACTAGTTTCATGAACTCTGAAAGACACTCTTTTCAACTTGAAGTTATGAAACGAACAAAAGGTTGCTGCGTGGGTCTTGCTTTTTGGCTTCACTCTGTCACGATACCATAAGAACGTATCGTGCTTACACTTTTTCAGGGATTCGGTCGCGATCAACCATCACTGACGGACAGACCGCGCACGATCGGAATTCAGGAATCGTCCAGTTTTGCTTTAGCCAGAACGATTGGATGATTACCCCTCGACCCCCCCTGTTGACCAGTGATCTCTTAATTTTTTCCCCAACATCCTCAGCTTCCTTCGAGGCTTCATCATACGGATCACCATGCGCCTCTGTTTGCTGTTGTCATGCCTTGCCACACAAAATCAGTTCACGGCTTCATGCAGATAGGACCACTTGCGGAAAGCAGCTGCTCAGGAAGTGCTGGAGAGAGTCATGATTGCCTCCACGATGTCTCCATTGTGTTGCCTCAATGCCTGCACAGCTCTTCCTCTCGTGCACTGCACCTGAGACATCACGAGCTCGATGTCCTTCTGTTCCAACCCTGTCTCGTCGAGATCCCCAGTGGGCTCTCCTGAAAAAACAAACAAGGGGAATCGAGGGGGGGAGAGACGAGAGGGTCGGCAATGTTAGGGGAACAAAGGCAGAGGTCACCACAGCCAAAGCAGTAAACAAGAGGGAGGGAGGGAGAAAGACAGCGTGCGTGCAGATAAAGAACGCCGAAAGAAACGAGGGATTTAAGGATGCGTTGAGGGGAAGAAGCCAAGGGCCACGTCTTGGTCTTATTGAAGCTGGATCGTCTCAGAAGACGGCAACACCCATTGTAGTCAACCAAGTTCCACCGCACCAGAATCGAGACCAGACACACAACACGACGGCTCCTACTTCTGGCCCCTCTGTTCTCCCTCTAATGTCATCACAGTCTCTTTCTTCACAAAAACACAAGAGACTTTCCTCCGGGAGGAAGAGAGAGGTAACACACACACACACACACACACACACACACACTCACACTCACACTCACTCACACACACACACACACACACACACACACACACACACACACATTCACTCTCACACTCTCACACTCTCACACTCTCACACACTCACCCACTCTCTCACTCACTCACACACACACACAGGGGGGGGGGAGAGAGAGAGGGAGAGGGAGGGAAGAGAGAGACTGACCCTCGGTAGCATCCGCCTTGATGGGAGCGCTGGGGGGCTTGCCGACGGTCTCCACACCCATCTTCGAAAGAATCTGCAAGAGCAAGAACGGGAAACAGAGAAGCACAGCACGGGCTTATGCATTTAGGCACTGGGTGGACAAAGTCAAGTGGAAAACGTCAGCACCGGTCAAACAGCTCGAAGAAAAGGGAATGACTGTCACACACGCCAAGGGAAAGTGAGGCGGCCACAGCAAAATGATGATGTGTTCTCACCCTCACAGGGCTCCTCTCCCTCCCTCCCCCCCCCCTTCTCCATATGCCTGGAAGGAAGAAAGCTGGAAAAAAGATAGGAAAAGAGGCCGTCCTGTGCACGACCTTCACGAGACCTCCTCCGAAGTACGATGTCAGGTAGTCTTAGTCTTCGACGCACAACACACAAGGAACCCAGGAAGAAACAGGGCAAGAAAAGGTTGAAGAGACGGCCGTACGCAGTACATGGTCACAAAAAGGCCGTGTTTCTGCCTCATGAAAGAACTGGAAGAACCTGACCTCAGGGTCGAATCCTCCCGGTCCCATCTGCTGCAGTGCCTGGGAGAGGGCAGTGGCGTTTGCAGAGGACATGTCCTCAATCTTGGCGTCTCCAAAGATGACGTAGGTGTCAGAGGCGACGCTCTTGTAAACGTCGGGCTTCTGCAGGACGAAGAGAATCTGCAAAGAAACAAGTCAAAAGTACAAGCGGAAGGGTACACGCCAGTTGGTGGGGTTTGCCACTTTCGCAGGGAAGACAAAGGATACTTAACCAGGTGCTGCTGAACAGCTGGGGAAGGAAAGAAACATGATAGAAGAGTGGAGGAACGGTTGGGCGGGCTCGGGCGAGCAGAGACGGGGTCGAAGAAGCAAACTAAGACCAACGTTCTTCGCACGCTTGATGGTCACACGAGTGACCCCCCCCACGGGCTTCATGCCGAGCTTGAGAACAGCCTTTCTGGCCTTCTTCTCTGCGCGGTTCTGCTTGGGTCGGTTGGAGGATCCCTCACCTCCGGCACCGTCTTCGTCCAAGTCGGGCATGGAGTCGGAGCCTGCAGAAATTGAAAACAGTGGAAGCCAAGCATACGCGGAACGATTGAGAACCAGTTTCGACCACACACACGCAAGAAAACCCGGTCCCTTGAGAACACAAATGGTCCTGTTGCCTTGCGCCCTTTCTTCTGGTTGGTAGACTTACCAGAGTCATCATCTTCCTCCTCCTCGTCTCCGATCTCCTCAATGCGGTTGTCCTTCTTTTCGCCGGGCATTTTGATGTCCCTTTCGGCCAAACAAACAAGTACAGGGTCAATCAATACTTTACGCCAGGTCCGATATTGGATCTCAGTTGTCTGGTGTACTGCAATATCAGGGAGGTTGGTGAACAAGGAGAAGAAATGCCAGCAAAAAGGGCTGTGTGTGAATTCGTGGTCGAAACCGTTAAGAGCGTCTCCATTTGACGCTCCAGTTTAATCCCCTAGCTGCATGCTATATAGTGGTCCCGTCAAGCCGTTTCGCGGCATATGGCGCGGCGCCGCGAAGGGCCGCGGCTCGCGGCCCCGGCCCGGCCATATATATATATATATATATATGCAGCATGCAAGCCGCGCCGCCGCGGGGGGGGCGCCGCATCCACATCCGTCTACACCCGCGCGCGCGGTCATGCACAGAAATCGACAGAGTCAGACTGAGCATGAAGATGCCATGAGCAAGCTTCGATCAGACTTCGATCCACGACTTCAAGCGCCTCTTCAAACATCTTAATGATCTTATCGTTGCACATTGCACGATCAGTGACTAAAGTGAGATGTGAGAGGGACTTTGACAGGTTGTACGTTGAATAAGCCTCGTTGGTAGATCAGTTGCGAAGTGTGTGACACAGTATTGTGAAATATTGTGTGTCTCTCCGTTTCTGATTGGGCGTAAGCTCAGCATTCTCTCGAACTGTAGACCCAAGCCTCCATCATGCCTCCTCCGTTTGATACGATCGTTGTGGGGTCTGGCATTGGTGGCCTTACTGCTGCTTCCCTTCTCTCTCAGATGGGCCACAGAGTCCTCCTCATAGAACAACACAATGCTCTCGGAGGATGTACAAACACCTTCCGCCGTTGCATTCAAGGAGTTACTTGCGAGTTCGACACCGGGTTGCATTACGTTGCCTCAACCTTCGCGGACCCAGTGCACCGAACAGGGGCCATCATGCGTTTAGTGTCCGACAGTGCTCCCTTCGTTGACCTCGGCTCACCCTACGACAGGGTTCTCTTCCCTGCAACCGCAACAAGGGAACAGCCGCCAAACAGCTGCGCCCCCTTCCCCAACCCAGACTCATATGACTTCGTCCCGGGGGCCGGGCCGCTCACAGAGGCTATCACGTCCCGTCTGGACCCGACGTGGGTCTACCCAGAGCTGCGCACCCGCCTCGCTGAGTGGTTTCGCCTCTTGGAGACAGTTGACCGCAGCATTGTGCCCCACTTCCTTGCCAAAGCTCTCCCTGCCCCCCTTGCTGCCATCTGTTTCCGATCAGCATCGGACCGCTTCTATTCGTTCGGGAATATCCCGACTGGTGCTGCCATGCGTGCAATCATCGTGGACGGCGTACCTGCCGCCTCGATTCTGTCCCGTCCCGAAAACTTCGCAGCCTCCCACCTTGCAGGCCCTCCTGCAGACAAGCTGCAGGCCGCCAGAGATGCGACGAAGCAGCTGCAACAGAAGAAGGTCCTAGACGGTGCCCCTGCCCCGAAGCTAGGCGGTGAGTCGTCTGCATGTGGTCTGAAGGACCCTCAGCCTCTGGCGGGGGGACTCGGGAGGGAGGAGACGGCAGAGACGGAAACAGAACTCCCACTCCCCCCCCCAGCCTGTGGGGGGGCGACGAGGCAGGAGACGGCTCAGGTTCAGGAGGGCTTCGACTCAAAGAAGCCAGCAGCCGAAAGGGAGACGCTCCAACGCGTTCTGGGGATCCTGACGCACCCTATCGGAGACTATGCGTGCCAGCCCCGTGCGTCGTCCCTAACGGCACACAGCCTGACTGCCCAGTACTACATGAATGGCGCGGCCTACACCGCCTCTGCCACTGAGGCAATTGCTGCGGGGGCCCGCCGCGTGATCGAGCGGGCTGGCGGCAGAGTCCTCACAAGCACTGCGGTGACCTCTCTGCTGACGAACGACGATGGGCATGTGGTGGGGGTCCGCGCACACACACCCAAGGCTGTGGTGACACTGCCGTACCGATGCGGCAGTGCTACTGTCGCGGAGTCCCACATTCAGTCTGCCGGGGTGCCCCTTTGCCGTCCAGTCGTGCGTGCGTCACCGGAGATTCTGGATGTTGACGGGATTCCGACAGGGGCAACGGGGAGTGATGAAAGCAACAGGGGCAAAGGCACAGGTATGCATGTATGTGTGCACGGGAAGATTTGCAGGAACAGCTTCATTTGGTCTTGTTTCTCTAATTTAATGTTCCATCCTCCTATTGCTTTTCTATTGGTTGCGTTCTTTTTTCTTTCTTTCACGAATCTCATTTTTTCCTCTCATTCGACGCATCAGTAGAATTCTTCGTACAGTCCATCTCGTTCGTCCATCCCTCCTGATGGAACTTTAACTTTGAGTCTCAGTGACCCCCTTTGACTGGCTTCGAAAACTTGACTCACTTGTACAATTTTGCCGCCTGCATGTCGATTCACACCCTGCATGGATCCCTTCTGTTCCCTCCCTGCAAGCAGACAGACAGACAGACAGCCCATCGATCCATACGTTCATTCTCTCTCACGCAGGAGCTGCGGATCCCCAAGCGGCAGTTGAGTTTGAGGTCCAGGCCGACCGTGTGGTGTCTGCTGTGGGCGTGTACAACACCTTCCTCAAGCTCTTGCCTGAAGATCACCCCGCAGCCCGACGCTTTGAGGCCGAGCACGCAGCTCGACCCTCCATGGGACACATCTACCTGTTTGTGGCCCTGCAGGGTGACGCCGCATCACTCAACCTGCCCCCAGTGAACTGCTGGTACATCAACGGATACGATGTCGACGCCGCATTCGACTCCTATTGGAAAGATCCGCTCTCCACTCGCCCCCCCACCGTCTACTTCGGCTTTCCTTGCACGAAGGACCCCACATGGGCCAGTCGGTATCCCGGCATCAGCAACTGCATTCTGATCTCCGACGGAGATTTCGAGTGGTTCCAACGGTGGCGCCCCGGGGGGGGGCGGGGGCTTCAGAGTGATTCTGAACTGCGAGCAGAGTACGCCAAAGTGAAGGCGCGTCTCTCAGAGACGCTTCTGAGCATTTTGATCGAGAAGATGCCGCAGCTGCGGGAGAAGGTCATCTGGACCGAGCTCGCCACCCCCCTTTCCGATGAGAGATTCCTCTTCGCACATCGGGGAGGTTCGTACGGATCCCGGTGTACTGTTGATTACTTTGCACCGGGTAGCCGCACATTTCTCATGAGGGGGGACACGATCGTGCCTGGACTTTTCCAGGCCGGCGCCGATGCGTGGTGCCCCTCTGTGGCGGGTGCCATGTACGGGGGTGTGCTCGGGGCGTGCAAGGTGTTGGGGTTTTTCGGGTCTGTGCGTCTCTTTGGACGCGTTCTTGCCGCCCAGGTTGCAGCGGTGCAGGAACGCGCGGTGGAGGAAGGGAAATCCCCACCCATCGCGCCCCTGGCAGCTCTTGTAGCCCTCCGACAGAGTGGGCTGCTTCCGAGCGGGTTCAGTTTGGCGGGGGGGATGGTCCGCTTGACAGCTGCCCTCGTCTGTGCGTTCGGTGTCGCTGTGATGGCCTTTGTCGCCTACACTTTTCAGAATGAGACGTAGGAAGAAGAACTGCCTGCGCATCGGTTCTGTCTGTCGTGTGTAGCATCTGTCCGAATAGTTTTGAGGTGCCATGCATCTGTTCCTTTCCTGTGTGTCATGTGGTGAAAAACATAAGAGAATGAAGAGAAAAGAAAGAGAAAAGAGGAAAGAAAAGACGATGTAGTCTGTCGAGAAAAGAAAGAGAAAAGGGGAAAGAAAAGACGATGTAGTCTGTCATGTGGTGTTCGAGAAGTGGTCTTGTGAGTAAGTGTTTTCAAGGTGCTGTACATCCGTCTCTCTTTCTCTTTTATGCGCTGTGCACTCAGTGAGTGATTTCGAGGTGCTTTACGTCCGTATCTCTTACTCTTTTACACGTAACAAGTTTTACACGATCTTTACTCAGTGAGTGATTTCGAGGTCATTTGCATTCGCATGTCTTTTTCTTTGACACGTCGTGCAGTCACTGAGTGATTTCGACGTGGTGTACACCCATCTCTCTTTCTCTTTGATCTGTCGTGCAGCAAGTAAGTGAGTGATTTCGAGGTGCCGTACATTCGCTTTCTCTTTCTCTTGGACATGCGGTGTAGTAAGCAAGTGAGTGATTTCGAGGGGTAAGGCGTCCACCCTGCTTCCTTTGGGGTGGTGCGTACAGGTGCTTTCGAGATTCGGTGCATCGCTCCTTCTGCTGCCCTCTCGCTAGCCCTCTCGTAGCCTTCTCTGCTGTGGCTTTTCTCTCGACTTCTCTCCATTCACTTCCAAAGTGTCACTTCTTGTTGATGTGCGCATGAAGCTGGCTGCATGTCGATTCATCTCGATCTTCATGCATTCGGCAGTAGATGAGAGTGAATCGGCAAGCCGCAAGCATACATGAAAGCTCGTATAGGAAAGCTCGCACATGGTATGCCAGTGGTTAGACGGCCTAGTAGACGGCTTAAGTGGGATTCAGCTAGAAGCTCACGTATCATGAGAAACGAGTGCATGCATATGATTAAGTCTAATAGATTAAAAATATTCATCAATCAATTTTTACCTATTCTAATAAAAAAACAATCAATCAATCAAAACATACGCGTTTCGAAAAGTTTGCTCCTTTAAATGTTAGTACATATTAGGCTTAGGCCAATTAACAACAATGTGTGGCATAGTCATTTACGTATTTAACAGACAATAGATCCGGGTGCTTTTGTATTCTTTTAGTGCATTGACTTGCAATACGTCCTGCTGCGGCCCCCCCCGTAACAGTTGAACAACAGTTGGACATAGTGGGAAGGCCCTAGGGCGGAACATATCAATCAATCAATCAATCAATTTCGAGGGAGGATATTTCTTTTCATACTAATGCTATTCATAAACTTTTTTTAAAAAAATCTTTATGTATAATAAACATTTAAGTTATTTTTTTAAAATGTCTTGCAAGGTTTGGCCCATTTTTACCCCAGTTTAAAAAGATTCAGGCAGACTTTTCCTAATCTTGCGTAAGGCTTTGCCAACCGTCTTGGAGCAAGCTTTTGAAACATCAAATACACTTAATTTGAAGCAAAAATCATGCCAAAATCAATTAATGCTAACAACGGACGCACATTCATGGTCATTCGCCGTTAAATCGCCAGTGATCCTCTGCTATCAGCCAACCTCAACGTCCATTTCTCTAGCCATTTCTGGCATACGCGGACTTACACCGCGACGGTGGGTGGTCCCAAGGCTCCTCCACGCTGGATGAAAGACTGGGAAAGGCCACATGTATCGAATCTACTGTCAATGGACGAAGGAACTATGAACCAGATTAATGGATGCATCGAAAATCGTTTTGTTGCTTCTCCAATCTCTCATCAAAACTCCACGCCAGCACGCATGGTTTCACCTCTCTCAACGAATCTGTGGACCTCCGTCAGACCCAGGCAGGGCTGCATGGCTGACGGAGGAACAGACAGACACGAGGCGACCAAACCTGGTGTGTCAAACAACGGGTCACTAGGGAAAAGCGTGATGCAACATCAGCACAAAGCATTCATTCACTCGCTCACGCACTTCACACGCACACACGAAACTCAGATGGTCGATCGATCGAAACGCCACCCTGCACGTACCTATTGGGTAAAAGAAAGAAACAAAAAAGCAGAGGCCACTTTTCTTTTCTTCCTTGTTGGTATTCCTTGTTGGTATCTATCTCCCTTTTTTCATTTTCTGCTTTTCTTTTCTGTTTCGCGTTGAACAAGCGTGTTTCGTTTTTCACCTTTGCGCCTCCTTCCTTGTCCGTCTCAGAAGGTATAAGGTTCGGTCAATGGACATGCATTTCATTTCTCTCCATGTACGCAGTAAATCGAAAGGTAGGGATTCTTCGTCGTTCCATACGGCCCACTCACGCAAACTCAAAAACGATCAAGCGAGTCATTATTCCACGAGCGGTCTCTTCTTTCCTCTGCCCGATGTGCTTTCGTTCGTTCGTTCTGGCTGCACAGCCGGCATGATCGAACCGTGCATGAATGAATGAAAGAAAAGAGTGGAAGAAGAAAGAAAGAAAAGAGCTCTCTCTGTGGACCTCGCCTTCTCACAAAGAGAATCGACAAACCTTCATTCCTCGTCCCACACGGCCTACAGGAGCCGTTTTATTTAGGCATGCTCAGCAGACAACATAGTCAGTCCGCACACCCACCCCATCCGTTTCACAATGTCGTTTTGTCATTGTCATCTAGCATTGTCATCTCGTTTCTTCACAACAAAAAAAGGAAAGGAAAAGAAAAGAAGTTTCCGAGTCGGTAGACGAAACACAAACAACACGACGATTTTGTCATTTGTTTTCATTCAACCGTTTACTTTACGGAGCTACTCGCAGTATGTTTTTCTGCTTTCATGCATGTGTGCCTCTTCTGAACGGAAGATATATGATCGACTCCATTAAAAAAGCAACACACATCGGATGAAACGGACAAGCACTTGAAGGGGGAAGAACGGCACGGGCATACGAGCAATTAAAAAAAGCACAGCAGCAAGCATCTAAGCGCAGCCATGTACACATGAGCATGAGAGAAAGGGAAAGATACAAAGGGAGAAAGGAAAGAGAAGCAGATTCATTCATGCGCATGCAAGACTTGAAGGAGAAAGGAAAAAAGGAACTCCTTGCATTTCTGTTTTGTTCCTTCTTCCTTTCTCTTTCTTTCCTTCTTTCCTCTTCTTCTCTCCTTCTTTGAAGTCTGTGGTTGTCCATCTGCCCCCCCCTCTCTCTCTCGCTCTCCTAAAAAGAAAAAATGATGAGGTCAGATCGAGTCTGCATTTTTGTCTCTGGATGGGTTTGTTTGCTCCTCTATATCCCGCGTGATCTCTCCGTTCGTTCCTTCTTTGTTCTAAGAAGATTTACCACCACTTGCCTTTCGTGTCCCCTCTTCGGGAGGAACTGGAACTGCAGACCTTTCCTTCCTTCCTTCCTTCCTTCCTTTGTTTATTCGTTTCTCCTCCCTTCCCTTTTTTTTCGCTGCTTGTATGCCTCTTTTTTATTCTTTTTTCCCTTCCCTTTGCACAGTGCTGTTTCCATGAACCTGTTTTCCTGCCTGTGTTCTTGCCGTCTTCTTTTCTCCCTGTCGATCTCCCAGCGAGTGCACCCACGACACTGCCTGCCATCTGCTTCCTCCACTACTCCGAGACCCCTCAGTGAGTCAGTTTCTTTCTTCCTTTCTTTCTTCGTTGTTCGAAAATCGATCGGCACGTCAGCCAGTTGGGCAGTCACCCACCCCAGACAGACGAGCCCACAAGTCACCATGACGCGCGCACAGACACAGACACGCAGACAGACAGATAGATACGCTTACTCCCTCAGCTCAAACGCTCAGTCACGGGCACGGCGGGCTCTGCGTGCAGCTCTGCGGGCAGCACGTCTGGACATTCGAGAGGGGAAGGAGCTTCTGTAGGCAGCCGAGGAGTAGTATCCGTAACCAGAGCGGGGGTAGGCAGAGCCACCGTACGACGACCTGCTGCTGCTGTAGGATCTTCTGGCTGGCACGAACGATCGTGAGGAAGTGCCGGCAGTGGGGCGCGAGTATCCGACACGGGCAACCGGTGTAGAAGGTCTGGCGGGAACCGCACGGGAGGCAGGACGTGCGACAGGTCGGGTAGAGGCGGAAGGAACCCCGGGGGTGATGGTCACAGTGGCAGTTCCAGGGAAGGTTGCGACGCGCGTGCGAGTGCGTGTGGTGGGGGTTGAGGAAGGAGTGGAGGGAACGGTAACGTAGGTACGGGTAGTGGTGGTCCCTCCAGCCACCCGGGGAACTGTGACGGCGGGTGGTGTTGCCACCACAGCTGTTGAGGGAACTGTGGAGGGGCGGGAACGGGAGGGGGCAGGAATGAAAACGGAGCCGCTGGGAGTGAAGTAACGAGTCCTGCCGGTCGAGGTAGGAGGGGTAGGAGTGCTTGGGGTGCTGCGGGAGGGGAAAGAGGGTGAGATACGGGTCCACCCAGAGGCACCGGAGGAGGAAGGCGCGGAAGGTGTGAAAACACGGGAGGTGCGAGAGGGGCTGGAGGGGACGAAAAGTCGAGAAGGAGTTGGGGGGGTTGAGGGAGAACTCGCAGGTGTGGAGGGGGCAGGGGAAGGACTCGCAGCGGCGGGTGGGGTGGCGCGAGTGACAGGAACGTATGGAGGAAGGGGGGTGGAAGCAGGGGCGGAAGTGGGTGCAGCAGTCGGCTCGTCGAAGATGACAGGTTCAAAGGGAGCACCGGTAGGAGTTGCAGGGGTGACGCTGGGTGCAGCGGTGGGAGTGGCGGGGATGAAGGTGGGGGCAGGGGCGGCGGGAGTGGGAGCAACGGTGGGAGCAGAGACGGGCTCGGGCTCTTCTTCATCGCCGAAGTTCACAGGTTCCCAGGGTCCAGGTGTGGGGGCATTCGGATCGACGATCGGGGCCTCGCTAGGGGCGGCGGGGGCGATCAGGGATGGAGAGGGGGTGGCAGGCTCGGGCTCGAAAGGCGCCTGCGTTGGGGCAGCAGCGGCAGGGGCGAAAGTTGGTGCAGAGGTGGGGACTTCTGCAGGCTCCTCCTCTCTGGGCTCCGATTCTTCAACGGGGGAGGCGGGAACCATTCCGGAGGATCTGCCGCCTCTGTAGTTGATGCGGGTGGAGGTTGTGCCGTCGGGGCGGAGCGTCTCCTCACGGACAAGCACGCGCCCATCCTCGTATGTTGTCTCTGTGGTGGTGGTCACGGACCCGTCCTCATTCTCCACAACTGTGGTCAGGGCCATTCCTCCGTCTTCGGTCGGGACAGGTGAGGGAGAAGGAACAGGGGAGATGGCGGGTTCAGGCTCCTCAACGGGGGCGGCGGGCGTAGGAGCAACCTCAACAGGGGCGGCGGGTGCCTCAGTGGGGGCGGCGGGCGTAGGAGCAACCTCCGTGGGCACGTAGTACGGTCCCCTCTCGATGATTTCTTCTCTCATGGGCTTGCACAGACAACACTTATCGAGGGCAGAGGCAGTTGCCTCTGCTGACTCCCTGTCGGTTGCCTCCACGAAGAGAAGAGCCTCCCCGCACCAGTCAGGGCTGCAAAAAGAAAGAACAGAAAACAGGGAGGGAACGACGCGTGTATGTATGCGGGGAACAGCAGGGCTGGAAGACGGCCAGGGATTGCCTGTTGGCAGACACGAGGAGCAGTTGGGAAGGCAGATAGAAGGCGCAGACACTGGTAGGAAAACCGGTACGTGCACGAATTGAAGAAACAAATTCTCAAAGGAAGCGAGACAACCGATAGAGATCCGTATCGAATTATGGCCTGTAGTCGTACACCAGACGGAAGGAACATGTCACAAATGCTGCCGGCCAGAAGTCCAAGAGTGTCGATCGAGACTTCTTGCCTGCCTGCCCGTGGGGATTCTGGAAGGCGTTCCTCAAATGAAACCCGAACTGCCCCATTCCCGCTCTGATCTGAACTGACTTCTCATTGTAGTCAGAGCACCTGCACACAACAAGGATACAAGGAACACAAGGTGGGACGATGCACGCTCGAACCTGTACACGCCCACATGGCGGTGGGGAGAAGCAAAACAGGAGAGAAAGAAGGATCTGAACCGAAGCTAGGAGGAGCCGCCCGGGTCAGTCGGTGGTCCACACACAGATCTTCTTACAAGATATCATCTATGCTTGCTTTTGAACTCCCCTCTTTACTCACTTGTCACCGTAGGAATCCTGCCAGTCAGGATCATCAACACAGGCCTCCTCCTCCGTCTCCTCAGTCTCTTCTTCAGTCTCTGCGGGTGCAGGAGTAGCCTCGGCCTGGACAGGAGCCGGGTCGCCTGCTCGAGATGAGAGAGGAAGAGAAGTGAAGAAAAGGTACCGAAATGCTGGTCACTGCCAGAATCCATTCATCTGATCACATCCATGACACATCTTCAGATACGAGACGGAAACGGGAACTTTGGGACACGAACGCACATGCATTCACAATGAATCATGGTGTCGAGTTCACTCTCTCTACTTACTCTCAGTCTCTTCTTCAGAGGCTGCCCCAGTGTCTACAGGCGCAGGAGCAACTTCCTCGGCCGGGAGGACCTCAATGGGCGCGACTATGGTTTCGTCATCTTGACCGACAGAACGGGTGACGCAAAGTGCGACAGCACTGAGTAGGACAAGGAAAGTCTTCATGATGGTCAGATTGCCTGCGAAACAAAGTGAAACCTCTCCTGTACTCACTGTACCTGACAGAGACTCTGTATTGACACTCGGGAGGGATTTCTTTTGAGAGATCGAGTCTGTCTGCAAAGCTGCAACAATGCAACCGTTTCTTGTTTCTTGCGGTGATTCGAGATGATTCGAGCGAAGGACTACGTTGCGTCACCCCTGCATGCTCCCATGCACCCGCGGCCGTGCAGTTATCCACCGGCGCTGCGCGTCCGCCGCGCGTGCGCGCTCTCCCTCGACGATCGCTCGATCAGGCCGGTTTTCAATTAAGCAGGGGATAGCAGGGGTGATCGATACCACGCTTTTCAAGAACCCCGGCAAATCCGGGCGGTGCTCGGCGGAGCGGGCCTGGCACATGGTGCCAGGGCCGCGGTCCTCGGAGACTCGACGGAAGATCGATGCTCGGAGACGGATCGATTGTTTCGAGTTGAGTCACCTTGAGAATCCTTGAGAGGCAGATCGGTCGTGCGATCACGTGTAATCAAAGACTCTCGTCCCACAGCTCGCAACGATTGGAATTCTGCTGGTCCAATTTATGCCAGACCGCCGCCTTGAGCAACGATACGTGCCGCTGTGGGATTTGGTCCCTGTGTGTTGTAATCTTGGTTAATTGGATCTTTTTGAATCTCTCGGGCCCGACGCCATCCGGCGCCTTCATTCTCTTTTCCCCAACTACTTGTCATCAAGAAGTGCAGCTTCCGGTCTGCTGAATCCGTGCACTGCACACGCAAAGTTATCCTTGAGGAGTTTCCAGAAAAAACACTTGAGCAGGTGACTCTGTCCGGGGTTGACGTCTCCGTCCCCAACGGTCCCTCCAACCATTGAGTCCCTGTTTAACCCTTTCGTCCTGACGACGGGGACAACAGCAGTACCACAGAGAGAGCGTGCTGAGGAGTGTAGAGGTGTGGCTGCACTTTGGGAGAGACGGGCTCAACGAACTGGCCTGAGGCGAAAGTTCTTCTGTACCCCGTGGTATCATTAAAAAGTCATTTTTGAGACCCCAGGATGAGCAGCGACAGTGGCACGTTTGAATTCGTCACCACTGTGGTCGTTTTGGCCACAGGAATATTCGTCTTCTGCTGTATGAAGGGCTCCTCAGAGGTCAGCAACAGTAAAGAGACTGTCTGTCTGTGCATCCGAGAGAGACGCTTCGTGGTGCTCAATATTTCAACGACGCATGAAGCTTCCTGCACATGAATCCAGCATGAAGTTATGAGGAAGATGGGTGGACTCCCTTTCTGCATCTAGTGGCTTCTTCCCTTCCGCCCGTGTGCCACAGCGTTCAAAGAGTCACATCAGACGTTTTGTGTCGCGGTATAAAGTTCCCCCGCGTTGTTTCTGTTCGTCGCACTGAGTTTGCTCATTATTGCTGTGTGCTGCACGCACTGCAGGGGCGGGATACAAACCGGAAGAAAAGGTAAGTGGTCCCTCTACGTGAGCTTGTCTGTTGGTGGGTCTGAAAAAAGTGCCGCAGCATGTTCCATTTCATTCATTTTACAGATATGTCTCTGTCTGCGTTCCTCGAGCGTACAAGGAGGGGCACGTTTTTGCATCGGCATGTTGCGATGTGCAGCTTGTATCGCTTATGCATTGCTGTGCCTGTTCTTGCTCTTTGTGTTTCACGAATTTTTCTCTTTGCAGCGATGCGCCGCCAACTGTGACTGTGTCGCTCAATCGTGTGAGTCGTTTGTCAGACTCGTTTTCTATTCTTCCGGGGATGACGGGGGGGTGCGGAAGGGGGGCGAGAGAAAAAGAGAGAAACAGAGACAGAAACCGCCAGAAGCAGAGGCACGGGTAGAGAGGCGATGAGGAGCCTGTCTTTGTCTCTTCCTGCAGCATTCTCTTGTCACCTTGTCCTTTTGCAAAACTCCCCTTCCCTTTTTGCTGTTGCGGCGCGGCGACGGTGCATGCGCTTTTGCGGTTTACTGCCTTCCCACCCTGATGAGACCAGGCTTGCCGTCTCTCCCACGGTTTATTCCTCCGTTAAAAAATATGAAGGCCCCGAGTAGACCGATCCCATCGGCCCATATCGATCCATCGTGTTTCTTCAGCACAAACAAGTCAACTTGTCTGCTTTTCAGCATAAGTCAACTTGTCTACTTGTTTGCTCATTTGCAGCAATGCCTGTCCCTTGTGGCTGGAGGTGCACCTCTTCCAATTGCGAAAGGACTGGAAACGCTCAGAGAGCTGAGCAAGCTCTTTAGAGTTGTGACAATCTCACAAGTGAGGATGCAAGCAGCCGAGACGAACCGATTCTTTCAGCTTACCCGCACATGCAGAAGAAATGACAAGAGAGACAGCGTAAAACAAAGAACAATGACAGCCTGACGAGTGAGCAAGCGTGTATCCAGGAAAGCACAAGAGGAAAGCAAAACCCCCATTCCGAGAATCGTTCCTCCGAAAGGAAGCAATGCCTCCAGAACAAACAAAGGAGAACAAAGAGAAGAGAAGAAAAAAGAAAAGAAGAACGGATGATCCAGAGAAGCGAGGACAAGCAGTACGGAGAACACCGCCATGGAAGCGTTTTTCGGTGGACTCATCTCTCTCTTTGCCTTCTGTTTCTTTCTGTCGCTTTTTTTGGCTCCTGCTCCGCCCCTCTCCCTCACACACAGACACATACTCTCACACACACAGGGCGACCGTGTCTGCCTCTCGTTTTTTTCTCCCTCGTGTCTGTTGTTTTCTATTCAGGTTGCTGATGAAGAGGAGTTCGAGAGGGTCAAAGCCGTCCTGACTGCAGAGGGAGTTTGTGACAAAATTCCTCCTCACGTCAGTCTCCTTGGTGACCGTCTGCTCCATCCTTTCCCTTGGCATGACGACAGCGAAAGAAGGACTTCTGTGCGAAAGGCAAGAGTAGATGAAGTGAAAATGTGTCTGAACTAAAAGAAGCTTTGTTTCCGCACAGTTTCCCTTTGGGCACGCTGTAGGTCCAATCTGTGGACAGACAAATGTGTGTGTGTGTGTGTGTGTGTGTGTGCGTGTGTTGTTGTGTTGCAGAGGCATCTGGCGTGCACTACAGTGCAGGGGAGGGCATCGATGGTCCGGCAGTTAAAGCCCTTCTATCACATCGACAGTCAGTCAGTAAGTCAGTGAGTGAGTGTTCAGATTGGTGTTCTCTGCGTCACGCTGCCTGGCTGGCTGGCTGCCAGTCTGGTTGTGGCATGGGCTGTTGCCTTTCTCTGGGAACTTCCTGTCCTTTGTCTGTTATTGCTAGCATCTTCCTTCCTCTGTGGAGTGGCAACGTTCGTGTCTGAATGATCGCCCGCACCCAAGGAAGGTCCTGACATGATTTTCTTGTTGCATAACGGAACGAGTTTGCAGAACATTAAGACCATCTGACAGTCAGAGAGAGCGTGTTGGGAAGACAAACAACAGGCAGAAACCTCAGCAAGAAGAAGACGACAAGTGGCTGAGCTGCTCGACAGACAGGCCACCGTGCCAAAAGGGCCCCGTCAAGGGCTCTTTTAATGATTCAAAAGGAAAGAAAACCTTCTGGCAGCAAATCCCTGGTGCGTCAGAGCAGCGTGAAAAAAATCCACAGCAATGTTCTTTTTTCCCGAATCGTTTTTTTTTCTTCTCGTCTTCGTTTCTTTTCTCGAGTTTCTTGCCACGGAATTTGCGCCCCCCTTCAAAGTTCCGCCTTATATTCCTTCGCTCTTTTGCAGCCGAGGGAGAAGTCATCAGGACGCTGGAGGGTCAGTCAAAGGGGAACATCACTCGCCTTTCCTTGGTGGGAATGCACACGTAGAGGAGGCAGGGAAGAAAGAGGGACCGATGCACTTCGGAGCAAGACGTTTTTAAAAGAAAGAAGGGCACTATTTTTTCCACTCGTTTGCTGCTCACGTTACTTTCTGTGAGCTTCATCCGACGCATTTTCGTCCTCGGTTGATGCAGCACCGTCACCCTTTCCATCTATCCATGTTTCTTTCTCTTCTGTCTGCATGTCTGCAGGGAAAGTGCCCAACCTCGCGTGGGTAGCGCCTGCTCCCGAAGAATCTCAAAGTGCCCCCCTCGCCTCCTCCTCGTCCTCTACGACGGACCCTTCTTCCTCCTCATCTGCGGTGGCGGTTTCGTCCTCCTCTTCCTCCTCATCCAGTAGTAGCAGTAGTAGTGCGGGGATCACCAGCCGAAAGGGACCACCCTTGACTGCAGCAGGAATGAGGACGGGGCCGGGGGGTTCACCTCAACAGCAACAATCGGGTCTGCCTCGGCAGTTCCAGACGGAGCCTGGGTTCTCAAGTCTGGAGGAATGTGTAGGCGTGCTGCAACAGATGGCATCGCTGGAGGGCGTTGCCGGGAAAGCCTAGGTACCTGGCCAGCTTTATTAGAAGTTCATCAGAAGGTCTGAGACCGTCCGACGCAAAGGAGAGAATTCAGCAACATTAGAATTCCGGCGTACGAATAGTATACAATCGTGTGCCATAATGGCCGGGCATAATTCGCGCATAGCTCCGAGTCTCTGATCGTTAATTAGCCTTAGTACTATTCCATAAAATAAAAACATGTTTATTGATTTGATTGATGCCTACGCCTATATGCAGTTTTAGTTAGTGATACTCTAGGTGATACTGAGTGATTGATACTCTTAATTTCAGTGACAATTTTTCTTACAATTTTTATCATAATATCATTCTATGGATTTTCTAGATTTTCCCCTCATATTCGCAATATAATCTACAATATAATTCATTTTTATATTTCACATTATATTGTAACTTATATATTAAGTTTAAAGTTGTATGTGATATGGTGTATACACATGCAATGCACACTTTGGCCGGGATAATCACAATTCTGTGGTCTATAATCACTCACTGGCACTTAATTGCACGCGATCAATGAACCAGTCATTGTGTGACTCATTGAAATAACAATAGGAAATAGAGATAAATAGAGTATTAAGAGTAATATAGACTAGATGGCCACAGTTCACTTTCAATCATGGCATTTTGAGAGCTAGCCAACATATTGATCGTCGCAATGATTGATAAACCACACATAACCACACCAGAGGCCCGGGATGCGTAGAGCAATACAGACACTGTCAGACAGAAAAAGAAAAGGCATGCAAGGCGCAAACATGCGCAAACGCTAGGAAACGACATTTGAAGCAATCCCCCCTTTGAACTTAGTTTAAAGTGCATACTCTCGACACGTGTACGGTGGTTGTGCCTACAGGCCACAAATTCTGAGCCTTCAGACAATTTTTCAGGGTGTCAAACTCTGGGTCGTCCACAGGATTGGATGGCTTAAAAGAGCCAGTGAGTGTTTTTGAACTTTTTGAGCAGACGGTTGCGACAAGACGTCCAAAAAGAGGGCCTGAACGGTACGCTTGCCAGGTCTTACACAGAGCACAGAATGGAACTATTTGCACCCTCTTCTCGACCTTAGAAACGGAAAGCCACAAGCACTCATTTTCGTGACGCTTCAGTGCATCACTCCAGGCTGTGCCATTCCTAGTACCCAGCCAAATGCGCAGAGCATCTTCTGCACACGGCGCCGCCAAACACCTGTGAAATCCGGCTGCATTTGATTTGCAGACTTCCTCGAGGGTGGACAAGTGCACATCATGTCTTGCAGCAAGAACACGAATACGCTGGCGACTCCACTCGGAGTCCCCCCCCCCAGCCTGAACCAGTGGGAGCCCACCGTCAAGCTGTCGAAGGGCACGAAATATCGCAACGCACTCTTCGGGAGAGAGGCGAGAGGCAATCTCGTACAGCATCCGTGCTTGAAAACGCCCCCAACAAAACACATCGGGACAATCAATCCGATCCTGCTCAGAGACATTCTCCATCCCACAATGACAGGGTGGGTATGACCGAAAGGTTGAAGGGGGGGAATCTGATCTCGACCCCACACTTCGTGCTCGCTTGCGGGTACGCCTGCTGAGGATGTCCTCAATGGGCTCTCTGGAGGATGGCGGGGACATGGAGTGAGAGCGTCTGTGAACGCGGGTGGAGGGAGTGGAGGGACCTCTCCGTCCAACCTGAAAAAAAAAATCCGTCAGCAACTCCACGTTCGGATCTGCAGTACTATTATCCTGCACAACAGGGGGAACTCTTCGACGTGGTGCGGGGGAAGCCCAAACAATCGAGCGACCCGGCAGAGCTCTCTCTATGCGATTCTGTACCTTTTTTTTGTGATCGGAATCGGGATGCTTTTCACCGGAAGTCCCGATAACGATGTCTCTTGGTGTTAGAAAAACGGATAACGTTCTCTTTTTGCCGAAAGGCCAGTGGTCCTTCAGGGCGCCCACAAGATCGTCCGCAGATTGTTTGAAACCTTGCTCAAGATGAGGGATCTTACTCAGATCAGCACTTTCCGCGATAAACACGCGAGGCGCATGGTCTCTCATCCAGGAAACGAAATCAGGGTCGCTCCATAATCGCATCATGATCGCAATCGCAGGCTCGTGTAATGTGACAAGACAGTTAATTCCCTTAATGCCCCGGGGGTCTCTCACTGCGGATCACAGGACAGAGCACAGTGCCCCCCTTCCATACTTGTGACTGCTTTATGCTCTACAAAAAGATTGGGAGCGCTGAATCTTTTGGCGAAAGACAGCGAATCCCACCTGTTTGCATTTGAGGGCAACGACATTAAGAGATAGGTGCAACGATTATTGCACAGTGCCCGCTCGAGAGCGGATTCGAACCTTCCATGTCAGGCAATGAAAAGAAAAGCTAGACGGTCAATGCTGTGAGTCAGATCCTCTCAATTGCTCTGATAGACTCAATCTGATAGAAAGAAATGCTTGGAAGAGGTTCAAAGTCTGATGTTCAAAAATCGGAGTCTGAATGAGATCTGAATGAGTCTGACATGAGTCTGACGAGCCTGAGGAGAATTGAGGACTCATGAGGAGACACTGCATGACATTGCATGACACATCATGATCATTATAATGTCCCTACGGGACATGCCGTGGCCCCCAGGGGTGAGATACAGGGTGAGAGCACTGAGAGGTGCGTCCATGATCGTAGTACATGCATGCAACAGGTTCCCCTTCCCATATTAATATATGGTGCATGACAAAACCCTCAATCACGGTTGTTGGCTGCACAAAAACGTAGCCGCGGTATCTGTAAATGCCATAGAGGACCGGAGACGGCTGGACGGGCTTTAAAACCGTTGAGAAGAAGAAATAAGAAGAGCTCTACTATTAGATACGTTTGCTAATAAGAAAATTAATGACGTACAAGGACTTTGCTAACACATGGTGTTAACGTGAATAAACGTGAAAGAGAAAATGAAATTGTAACCGCAGCAATACATTACTGATAAATCTTTAACAACTTATTTTTGCTTATTAAAAAAAAAATTACAGTGCTCCCCGCTTAAATCTACTTACATTTTTATTTTTTATTTACAGAGTCAATATGTAAGTCTTTTACATACAGACACACATGTTTCTTTCATTTACTTTCATTTATATTTTAGCCATTCTAGAAGTAACATAGTAGCATATGTAGTAGCCAAATATTATATACGCCTTCTATTACTAATACTAGTATCAACTTACTCTTTTAAATCATCTAGCTGTGACTGAGACTATGAGCTAGTCTATAAAATGTTTGAACACAACACTATACAAGTCCCAAATTATACGCTTGCTACGCTTGCTGTATTAGTTGCTGTAGTTGATTGTGCTCACTTACTCACTCACCAACATACCTAGTCACTGACTCACTGAGTCATTCTTGCTTTCCTCACTAATTCACTCACTCACTGTCTCACTTGCTCACTCACTTACTCCCTCATTTTCCCTGTCTCTCTTCGATTACTCACCCACATGCCCAAACTTAACGGCTTCCATTAATACTGTCACATCCACACACCCGAACGGCTTTTATTCACACACTTGCTCTCTCTGTCTCTCTTCGTTTTATTTCTATTTACCCACAGGCCCTAGCGGCTTGAAGTTCTGTTTTCACACTGAGTCTCATTCTCTCTTAGTGATAGGCTGTCTCTATTCATTCAAGTACCCACACGTCCATGCAAATATCTTCTGCTGACATGCTTGTGCGAGTCCTTGTCCCTCTTCATTCACCCACACGCACAACCGGCTCCTATTCACCTAGCTTGTTCACACCGGTTCAGACACTCGCTTTCCCTGTCTGTGTTCATGCATCCATACTGTCGTGACGCCCCAAACGGCTTCTGTTTACACACTTGCTCTCCATGTCTCTCTTCATTATTCTTCATTGATTTACTGCATGAGGCCCAAGCGGCTTCTGTTCACACACTCGCTCTCCTTGTATTTCTTTGTTTCTCTTCATTCACCGACACACCCAAACGGCTTCTGTTCATACACTCACTCTCCCTGTCTCTCTTAATTCATCAGTAGGCCCAAGCGGCTTCTGTTCACGCACTTGATCTCTCTTCATTCATCCACAGGCCTAGCCATAGGCCCGAGCGGCTTTTATTCAATGACACACAATTAATCCCTCTTCATTCATCCATGGGCTAGTCCACGGGCCCAAACGACTCCTGTTCCTAGCTTTTGTTCATACACTCGTTCTCCTTGTCTCTCTTTCTTCGCCTGCAACCGGCTTCTGTTCACACACTCGCTCTCCTTGTATCTCTTTGTCTCCCTTCATTCACCCACACGCCCAAGCGGCTTCTGTTCACACACTCTCCTTGTATCTCCTTGTCTCCCTTCATTCACCCACATGCCCAAACGGCTTCTGTTCACACACTCGTTCTCCCTGTCTCTCTTCACTCATCCATAGGCCCAAGCGGCTTCTGTATATTTCTGTTCATACACTTGATCTCTCTTCATTCATCCACAGGCCTAACCAGCAGCCCAAGCGGCTTTTTTTCAATGACACACAATTGATCTCTCTTCATTCATCCATGGGCCTAAGCGGCTTCTGTTCACACACTCGTTCTCCTTATCTCGCCCGCACACCCAAACGGCTTCTGTTCACAAACTCATACATACTCATAAACACGCTCGCTCTCCCCGTTACGCCCAAACGGCTTCTGTTCACAAACTCATATATACTCATAAACATGCTCGCTCTCTCCGTCTCTCTTCATTCATCCATCTGCAGGCCTAAGCGGATTCTGTTACTATACACACTTCCTTTCCATGCCCCTCTTTCTCTATGCACCTGCACGCCCAAACATTCAGCACGCCCAAACATTCACCCACATGCCCAAACGGCTTCTGTTCATACACTTGCTTACCTAGCTTTATTCACAGGCCCAAACGGCTTCTGTTCACATCTCTCCCTCTTGAATTCACCAAGCGCTGGACCCATACGTGGTGAGCCTCTCCACAACTGTTACATTTCAAAGTGAATACCATAGCATCCACAGCGACACACACTATATATAGACAGTATTTTGCGTCCCAAATCCTCAAGTGGAGGTAGAAGGAAGTCGAAAAACCAGGTGCTGAAGAACGACAAGAGGAGCCAAGTAGAGAGAAAGAAGATGGGCAAAAAGAGGTTCCTGTAGATCAAATTAACCGTTTTTCCTCTTTGTCAAGCGCACTCAGTCGTGGTGCGGCTTACTCCTGACTCTGTAAGGCGGCATGTCTTAACTTGCCACTGAGTTTGGTAGCATAGTCAAATAACGGAGCAATTTAGAACAGCTTCACTTAGACGGTATGCTTTATCGCCTTCCTTGAAAACTACACAGATGATCGAATCTACGTACAGTTCCCCTCCATGTGTGTTTTTGCATATGTACCGATATATCAAGGTTAGACGCATGTTCACCATGCACGCGCTGTACAGTTGCCAGAAAGCGCGGGTCCCAAAAAGCAAATATAACTCGATTTATTGGTAATTCGACTTTTTTTTTTCCATAGGTGCGGCTAAGGGCCTTAACAGATACCATGGCCGGGGGCCACGGTACATTATGACACTGCATGGAGACGGATGGAGTCGCTCAAAAAAAAAAAAAAATGGAGACGCGGGACACATGCACCCATACGTGGCTAGACTTGAAGAAGTAGTGAGTGTTTGAATTTTCAGAATAAAAAGACTATTGACCTATATAGTTAGACTGCCGAGACAACACAAAACAAGATCTATAATTGGGTGAATGCTTTGGGGGGCGAACGGGGGGAATATCCGCGGGCGCGACTAGTTTGTCCTAGTTTATCCCATCAATCATCACGTTTGTCCCCCGCACAATTTTTAAGTTTGCCAACATTGCATGATTTCAGATCTCGTAAAATCTCATGAACGACGTGGGCCCACAGGGCTGTTAAATTCGAATATTTAGCCCAAACGAATATATTCGCTCCACGTTTGGTAACTCACTGTTCGAATAGCGTTCGTAAATACGAATAGTCATGAGAATATTTTGCTGGTTTGGTGGGGGGGGGGGGG
>JAHBMJ010001397.1:0-10000 GCA_018398765.1 Chromera velia
ATACCTAGAGATGCCCAACCCCTAACTGACCAAAGAGACGAGACGAACGCAACTCCTTCCACACACCAGAGGCAAGCGAGAGCTCCAAACTCCTGCATCCATACCGTATGAAAAGGAAGGAAAAAGGGTAAACAGATGCATCAACCCAGGTCTTTCTGACATAACAATTAAAACCCCTTGCCCATACAAAGTGTTATTTAAAAGGAGACGGCAAAGCTCAGCCCACCTCAAAAGTGCAGCCACACTACAGCACCGGCGCACGATCCCCAGTGACAGGCCCACAACAAGTGCACTCTACAGAAAATCTGCATAGCAACGTGGAGCTATAACTGAAAGGAATGAAGCGGGATCTTTTAATTTCTTCCTTGCTTTCTGACAGATGCCTCGGCCTGCAAAAGCATATAATCGGATTTCTACCGTACAACCGAATATTCGGATTGGGATGCGTGCGTCAGTCAAGCGTGGGCCGGTTGGGGCAGGCCGCGGCACAGACGCACGTACATATGGTGCGGCACTGCATACCACGCGCGGCATGCACGCAGACCCGCCGGCCCGGCCTGCCACTGTGCTACAACACTTCCAACCTTCACTCTCATACACTCTGGGCTCTAATTTAAAACCTTTAAAAACAACAAAAGAATCGCTAAAGATACACTTAAACGATTTTGAATATGTTTAAACTAGTTTAAACTGTTTGTATATTTAAAAAAATTTTAGAGTCAGAATTAGTGGTGGAGTCGGTCTAGTCCCGTTTTCACATGGACTCACGGAACTGCAGACTCACCGGAAGAATGGCGAAAGCAATCCCAGCTCCTCAGCAAAGCCGCCTTAATTCCAGTGCTCCCCGCCGCCGCCTTAATTGCATGCATGACAGGCGCGTGCGTTGACGTACGAAACACGCACGCCGCGCGGTCAAATACAATATATTATTTTTTTCTCTCACTAAACCAAATTAATTTAAAAACAGGAAATCGTACTGTTTGATCGCTTAAAACTCTTTGTTTTAAGCTTTTAAATATTGTTTACTGCCTAAAAAAGCTTGAGAGGTATGGTTGTTTTGGAGACCGTTTTACTGTTGGAGACCGTTCGGGATAGATTTGTCTTAGGAGCCATTGGGGCTGTCGCCCTCCAAAAGGACTGTGCAACCGGGAGATACCGCCCCCTCGCTTTCGGCTCCCGCCGTCTGACATCCACGGAAGCCAAGTACCCCGTCCGAGAGTTGGAATTTCTAGCGATTGTGCATTTTGCGAAGGTATGGAGACACTTCCTGTCTTCAGACTCCGAAATATGGACCGATCACCAGAGCCTCACAAATTTCAGCCACCGATCGTTCGAATTTTGCTCCCTGCGAGTCCGACGCTGGATTGAGTTCATGCAGGAGCTCGGCATCACTCCAAAGTACATCCCAGGGAGAGCAAACATTGTAGCAGACGCCCTTTCCCGAAACCCTCCTGCCGCACGGCAGCTCGTGCCGTCTTCTGCTGAGGTTTCTCGCATGGGTCGTACTCAGTGTCTGCCTGTACATCCCAGGCCTCTACCAGAGGCTGTCCCGGTGTCTGTCCAGCCCATTGGGTCTTTGGGGGCGGAGTTCGCTGATCTGCCCGATTTGGTTCCTGAGATTGAGGAGAGCCAGACTCCAGTTAGGGAGGGAGGTGGGCAGCAGTCTCGGGCAGGGATGGAGTTGCAGAGTTTGATGGTCTCCGCCACACAGTCACAGGCATTCCTTGATGCCTGCAGGAGGGGATACTCAGCCGATCCCTTCTTCCACCCTGTCCTTCAGCATCTGTCACAGCAGCACCCACCCGCCCCCACTCCTGATTTTACCCTTCGTTTGCGAGGCATGTCGCTTCGTGCCGGCCTCCTATATTTTGAGGGGAATCGTCTCTGTGTCCCTGGATCTCAGCAGGGAACTGTGATAGCTGGGGTGCACTCCCCTCCGCACGCTGCTCACTTTAGGACGGGGAAGACCTATCGGAAGGTAGCGTCATTGTACCACTGGCCCAAGATGTGGAGGTCAGTCGCTTCTTTTATTCGCGCATGCGATCGGTGTCAGAGAAGCAAGGGTCCCACTGCGGCCCGCCCCGGGCTCCTGCAGCCCCTTCCTATCCCTTCACGCCCTTGGGAGTCGACTTGCATTGACCGCCTTACTGATTTGCCGCCTTCCGGTGATGAGGGGTTTGATACGATTCTTGTAGTGCTTTGCCGGCTCATCAAGGCAGTTGTCTTGATTCCCACTCACAGCACAGCAGGAGCAGAGGAGACCGCGCGAATCTACCGCCAGCACGTTTCGTGCAAGAAGGGCTTCCAGCGTCATATCGTCTGCGACCGTGACCCCCGTTTTGTCGCCCGCTTTTGGCAGACCCTCCATGCCTCCAGCGGCTCAGAAGTCGATTTCGCGACTGCATCGCACCACGACACAGCGGGTGCCGCAGAGAGAATGAATCGCACCCTCGAGGAGGCTTTGCGGTGTCTGGTAGACACGAAGCACTCCCGGTGGTCTGAATTTCTGTGTGATGTGGAGTTTGCATACAACTCCTCTGTCCATGAGGGGACTGGTTTTGCACCCCTCACTCTCGATGGTGGGAAGTCCCCGCTCATCCCTCCTGCTCTCAACCTCCCAGTCTCAGTCGAACCTTCTTTCGACGCAAGGGAATTTCTGGAGGAGCACAGCCAGATGATCGCTGCAGCGAGAGATTCACTCCGCTCAGCCCAACAAGTCATGACCCGAAACGCCAATCGCCGTCGGCGTCCCGCCGAGAACATCCGAGTAGGAGATTACGTCCTGGTGCACCGTACATGGTGGCCACGTCCTGTGGGGAAGGGGGAGGAATATGCTAGGAAGCTTGATTCAGTTTGGTTCGGTCCGTTCGAAGTCGAGACCGTTCTGCCTCGAGACAATCTGGAGGTTGTTTTGCCTGCTGGGAGCAGGAAGCACCCTATCATTCACACATCGTTGTGCAAGCCTTACCGTCAGCCAAGTGGGGAGACTCGCCCCCCGTCTGTCCGCATGCCCGCTTGGGCCGAGGAGGAGTATGAAGTCGAGAAAATCCTTGCCGTCCGAGGGAGGGGCAAGGCCAAGCAGTACAAGGTTCTCTGGAGGGGATATCCATTGGAAGACGCATCATGGGAGCCCCTGTCGTCATTGAAGAATGCAAAACAAGCGATTGCCAATTTCCATGCTTCGGCCTGAGTGAGGCGCACAGGCCATGGGGGGGGAAGAGGGCACGTTACGTTGTGGCTTGTACGGCGACTTGATCACCCGCCAAACTTGCTAGTACTGGGACTGGGAAACTAACTTCGCAATACTAAGCCCGGCCGGCATTAATTAAGTGCACTAAGAGAATTAAGTGATAGACTGACAATACAGAGAAAGAAATAATAGACTTGCAATACAAAAATAAATAGAAGCATGCCGTACAGTCTTCGTCCGTCTGTATCGCTTGAATGGAGTCCTTGGAAGTGAACTCTGAGTGACAGACTTAATGAGGTAAGGTATGGTGAGTCCCCAACTAGACTACGTTCTTAGTCTAGGAGGAAATCTGACGTAGTAGACAATTCCAGACATAAATATAGGATGTCAGTTTTATTAAATGACATCTGGCAGCTAGTGGACCGCCGCCGACCACGGTCCGTGGGGGAACCCAGAACATTCGATCATCGTAATATGCTAAAAATGCGAACGCGGCTCTAAGGCTCTAAGGTTATGCTCTAATGTCATGCGGCTCATGTTTAATCATATTCAAATTGATATACATTAATTCAATTTACGAACTGCTATATAGGCCAACCATCTATGAAAATCTTAACATCATCACGCATGCATAAGCAGACAGATTAGCAGTATCATTAGCTTCCATACCACCTATTATATCACTTATATGCTAATATAGAAACTGAGTCTTGTTACTGAGAAACACCGACGTGTGTTATAGCACTAAGAACATCAAACTGCAGGTACGTTTTCCCCTGGGGCTTCCTTCAAGTTGAAGGAATATTATTACCTGGAATAATCCGAAGGCCCCCACCCAGATTCGCCGCACAATTTCGCAGACTGAACGTTCTTCATTGGACAAAACTCCGTGACTCGGAATTAATTTCATTGACGCACGTGCTGATTTAGGTGCTGATCGATCGATCAGCAAAGCAATTCAGGAATGAATGCTAGAATGAATGAATGAATTTACTTCTGAGGGAGGAAAGAAGGAATTTAGGGCTTCAACAAAGGAGGCGCAGACATCCTGCCTGACTTTTTGGTCGTCCCTTCATGCCCCTTCCGTCCCTTTCTTTGCATGCAAGTCACTCTAGTGCATCAGGTTCACTGCAAGTTGAATTCTTCAAATTTTGGAGCTCTCTCTCTCTCTCTCTCTCTCTGTGTGTGTGTGTGTGTGTGCGCGCGCGCGCGCGAGATAGATAGATAGATAGATAGAGAGAGAGAGAGCGCTGTGTGTGTGTTTGCATGTGTGTGCGGGTCGAGGCCCACTACTTGCCTGCCTGGCCGAAATGGCGAAACTCGACGTCTCGGACGCTTTCTTTTTCTTTCTTCCTTTGAAAACCCCATGCATGCAGACATGCAAACGCAGTCATTGTCGTTCTCCCAAACTCTCTCTAGCTCTCTCTTCATGTGTTGCGCGCATTTTTGCGCACCAACGCAAACTTTCTGGGGACGACAGAAAGCTCAGAGAGAGAGAACAGAGAGGGAAGAGTTAGAAATGAGCACATGCAGGAAGCAGCAAAAATGCACTTCTGGCAGACAGAATCTCTCCTCTTTGAATGCAATTTCGCATTCATTTGATTCAGCAATCAGGAGTGATGTACGAGAGGAAAAAAGGGCAACAGACGAGGCGTAAGAGATTAGATGAGAGGGGAAAGAAGGAACTGCAGAGGAAGGGGGGGTGAGGCAAAATAGGTCCAACAAGCTCATCCAACAAGGAGAGGAGCACATCCAACAAGCTAAAAGAAAGAAAGAATGAAAGAAGCAAGGAAAGAAGGAAAAGACCAGGACCGATATAGACCCACCCCCAAACTCCTGCAGGGCGTAGGGTCGAATTCTTTCTTGCCCAAAAGAGCAAATTCATTCAAAAGGAGGCTACATAGAGGGTCCAACTGTCGCAAAGAAAAAGAACAACATTAGAAAGAACTCTCAAAGCAAAGTCAAAGACACTGCACAAGTATGTTGTCACCACGTTCGGCTCTTTCTCATTTTACCCCCTGTGCGCCATTTTCTCCTTTGCCTTTCTTTTTCAAAGAAAGCCAAGGGAAGACAGACGGACACACAGATGAATCCAAAAACCCAAAAAAAAGCTTCAGACCAAGAAGAAACGACGAGCACAGAGATGCAGAGAAAGAGCAACACGAAGAAAGTCACGTTTAAAAAAACCAATGCGCTACTCAATCAGAAAGCAAGCTGCCCTTCCCTGAGACTTTTGTCCCGCAGGGGGCAAAAGACACGCAAAAAGAGAAAGAAAGATCAAAATGAATGCAGATGGCAATATCACCACCCATCACGGGGAAGGATAGGACATGAGGTACAGGATTTGCCTCACCGATGTCGGCAACATCCGGCCGCCTTCCTTCACTCCCCTTCCCCCCACCGTTCTTTCCTCTCTTCTCTTCTTTTCACTCCATGCAGGAAGGACACTTCCGTGTTGATCTTTCTTTGTCCATTAATAAATTTGTTGCTGTCTGGCTTTTTTTTTCTTTTGAGTCCCTTTATGCAATTCCATTGTTCCCAAGTTCTCATGCAGATCGCGAAAGGCTGGTTGAGTGAAGACAGGCCGTCTGCGCGGTGCTTGCCTGAGAAAGCAGGGAGAAATGCAGAATCGAAACAACACGTTGCTGTCGACATTTGCAGTCCGATTCCTTCGGCCTCTCAGCAGTGCACTCCTCTAGAGAGACTGCCCGTCGGCCCGCTCCTCCCCCCCTGCATCTCCTCTGTACCAAACCACGTCGCCATGGTCGTCTACCATTCTGCACACACAAACACACAATCACTCTTTCTCTCTCTCTCTCTCACACACACACACACACAAACGAACAAGCAGACACGCAGGCAGACATACAGTCGAATGGACACACAGAAAGGAAGGTAAGACAGAATAACTGCATCCCGACAGGCAAGCTGGCAGGCAAGCTGGCAGCTAGACAAAAAGCAGGCAGGTAGAAAAGCACGTAGACAGACAGACACAATAATGCCTGAACATGCCTGCATCCCTTTTTTTCCTCTTTGCATTTGGTCATCTGATCCGTTCATTCATTCCCTTTCTTGTTCTTTCTTTTTTGCCGGTTTACTTCTTTCCTTGCTCGCTTTTGTCCGTCCGTCCGTCCATCCGTGCTTTCTTTCTTTCCTTTGTGGCTGCCTTCCTTCCTTCCTTCCCCTCTTTCTCCCAGTCTTTCCGTTCTTCCAGATAGATACTTTGGCAGACGGAACGGGCAAGTACGCAAGCACATGCAGACGCACGCAAAAACAAACATAATCTTGCCTAAGAGAAGAGACCTTCACTGAGCGAGGGGGGGGGGGAAGAGGGACGAAAACTATTGGACCTTGACACAGAGGCGCACGAGAGAAGAAGAAAAGACAATCGCGTTTCTCTCTCTTTCTCTCTCTTCTCTCTTTTGTCACTATGTCCAGTCTGCTACTGCCCACCTATTGCACACAGAGCCCCCCCCACACAAACACACACAGAGACCCCTACCTCCCTACCTACCTGCAGTCTCTGACAGAGTCCTTGAGTGCCCGGATGAGATGGAATGGAAAGGGTCCGACAGACTTTTCCGGTTCCACATAGAACTTCCCTAGGACCGGTTTGATGGCCTCTGAGGCCTCTACCAGGTGATAGTGGGGGATCTGGGGGAAGATGTGGTGGATCACGTGAGTCTCGATGTTGTGTGTGATGCTGTTGAACACTGCAAGGCAAAAAGGAAGGAAGGAAATGTATCCGCCAGCTAGTCGGTCAATGCAAGCGTACGTGCATGCGTGCATATCGACAGATGGATGGAATCTGCTTCTTTCTACGGTTTGAGAAAATGAAGAGAGAAAGCAGAATCACGGGAGATTGAAAGATTTCTTTCCTGACTGTTCTCACTTCACATGCTCTGAACGGTCACATACAGGCATACAGACTCCACAAGGCAAAGAAGAAGAGAAAGTACAACCCCCTATTCCTTCCTTCCTTCCTTCCTTCACTCACTCACTCACTCCCTCACTCACGCACTTCCGTAGTCCCTATCCAGAGTCGACAGGGCCCCCCTCAGATAGCTCCACTCCTCTCCCCTGTACCAGGGAACCCTCGCGTCTGTGTGGTGGAGGTAAGTGACAATCACCAGCCAGGCAGTGCCTGCACACGCGCAAGGACCCACACATACATACTTACTCCCACAGTCGAGCCTCCTGTCTGCATGTGTGCGTATCTCTGACGGGTAGAAGAGGAATAAAAACCCCCACAGTCTGCTCACTTGTCCCCCCCCTCCGCCCCCCCCTCAACCCACCGATAATGTAGGGAATGATGTACATCTTCAACAACCAAAGAGGGCCAAAAGCAAGGCCCAAAGCACCCAGAAGAGCAATCATACCGCAATACCTGCATGCAACCAGACGGACAGAGGTCGACACACGTACATTCGCAATGACTGTTTCCGGCTCAAAGACTGCCACTAAGAGGCTCTCTTACAGCCATCCACGCAAGCGTACTCACAGATCCCACAAAGCCCGAGAGGCGGCAAGAGAAAAGAAAGAACAAGGCGGGCAGATAAACCAAACAGGTACCCATCAGGTCTGTGCACAGCGAACACATAAAAGCCAAACAAAGTTCGGTGTGCGCTGACTCTTGCACGGTTGCAACTTGAGAATTGACTGGCCTGGCGCGTTGGAATTGAACGCAAACAGGAATCATCACGAACCAACACTCTAATCTCTTCCTCTCACGAACTGCCTTTCCTTCCCTCTTTCCATTTCCCTTCTCTCCTAGATACACCTCATCTGCATGTATGTTCCCCATCCCTTGGTACCCCAAACCGACCGACCGACCAATTTCTCGATGTTGCAATGAGATTCCTCTCTCTGTCTGCAAACAGGGAACCCTGAGGGTCCAGATGCGAGCACGATTCCCTTCCCGGTGTCCGTCTGAAGAGATACACAGGGAACGCAAGGAGCATAAACGGCAGCTCGAACCGGGCCGCCTGACTGGCTGCGGGGAGGGAATTGTACTTCGACTCCGCGAGAGGATACCACGACTCATCGTTATCCACGTGGCCGTGGTTCTGGTGGTGCGTCCTGTGGGAGATCTGCCAGCCGTGGTAGGGCACCAGGATGGATGAGTGGGTGAGATGGCCGATGAGGTCGTTCAACTTTCTGTCGTCAGAGAAGCTCCCTGTAGGCAGACAGACACGCAGACAAACAGACAGACGGACTATATGTTTTTCTTCTTGTCCCTTCTTTTCTTCATGTACACAGACAGACAGACAGACAGGCAGGCAGGCATCTTGGTCGAACGTTTGATTATCTGATTGTCCTTCCTTTCGTTTCCTTTCCTTTCCAACCAGAGCAAGAAAGAGGATGAACGACAGAAAAAAGGAAGGCCGTCGGGCGGCCTCTTTTGAAAACGGTCGAGAGAGAGCGAGAGAGAGAGAGAAACAGAGAGAGAGAGAGACAGAGAGAGAGCTTTGAATGTACAGAAGGACAACCTGTGTGGTTGCAAGAATGCACAAAAGAGAAAACCAATTCAGTCACCCAAACGGTGCAAGCTGAGGTGAGCCAGAAAGATTAAGGTGGGCAAGGGAGCATTTCGCACATGTAAAACGACATGCCGATACACAGCGGCATGGAAAGACAGATTGACAGATTGACAGACCGTGGCCGCAGTCGTGCCCAACAACAAACAGAGCCCAGAACATCGTCCCTGCATATCCGTATATACGTACGTATGCGTGGATGCATACAGTCATTCAGAGAGGCAAAACAGACATATTCAACGGTCTGAGGGACACGAAGAAGAAGAGGAGCACGCTTTTACGAAGAAGACGAGCACGCTCTTGAAAACACCCGCATGCACACACACACACACACACACACACACACACACACACACATATATATATATATACACAGGGAGAGGGAGAGGGACAGGGAGAGGGCACGGCAGACATACGGAGAAAGATAGACACGCAGACAGGTATGGTTAAGGAAGAAACCAGACAGAGGGGTCCGAAGAACCTCAAGTGACCAGACGACGAGAGACCGATCAAGAACACAACATCTGTCAGAGAGATACAGCCGGCAGTCGACCAGATCGAGTTGGGAGGAACACCTTTCCTGTGTTCCGCGGATCAACACACCTTGAGCGAACCAGTAGAGAGGCCAGAAGAGAGGGTTATCCAACGCATTCGCAGTCACAGAGAGTGCTGCGATGATGGCGAGGTCTTTGGCCAAGAAGGAGAGGGACTTGGCTGCACTTTTCTGAAGGCATCGCGCTGGAATGACTCTTTTTAGATCGGCCAGAGAGAAGGGCGGGGCCTCCTGGGGAAAGCCGGACTCGCTTGGAGGAGACGCCTTGGGGGTCTCTAGAACAGGCAACACAGGGGGGGGAACTGTGGATAGTTTAGGTGGGGTGGGGCCCCTTTCCCCTCGTTGCGAAAGGGGGGAGAAGAACCGGCCTTGTCTGGAAGGGATCAAGAAGGCTGATGCGGCATTGAGGCCTATCAAAAGAATCGATAGGCGACTCCACATCCGGAAAGAGAGGCCGAGACGGGCCTTTTGCATCATCAACCGACTGGAAAGGGGATCTTCTTCACCGTCCTTGCCCTGACACTTTGTTTAAGAAGGTCTGGTGTCCTTTCGCGCTTTCCTAAGATTGCTGGAGAGGGATGTACAATGATGACACCCTGGCACTGCCTTCTATTGCTCTCTGATGCTCTCTGTCTGCCATTTGCATTGAATGTCAGATCCCGCGCGGCCGCGGCCGCTTGCATGTGGCTCATTGAAAGAGGGGCCCCGGCATTCCTTTTG
>JAHBMJ010001397.1:13890-31168 GCA_018398765.1 Chromera velia
GGGGGGGGGGGGAGAGCTTTTTCGATCTTTCTTTCTGTCGTTCATCTCTCCTTTCCTCCCTCCCTCTCGAAGCCTTCTGTTGAAATCTTTCTTTCTTCCTCTGTCGGCATGTCGAAAGGACGGATGGACAGACAGACGTGCGTTGTTGGCACACGTCCCCTTTTTCGTCGTCGTTCCCTTCTCTCTCTTCTTCGTCATCTCCCTCTCCTTCTTTCCTGGTTGGGTGGGTATCCTGACAGACAAAGGGGTTTGCGTTGAATGCGTGTCTTCTCTTCTCTTCGCCTTTTTGTTGCACCATCCCCTCACTTACGGCTTTCTTCCTTCTCTTCATTGGCATGATGTCTTGCGTGCGTCAATCGAGTGGCTATCGCATCCTTTCGTAGTCCTTTCCTGTGTGGGTCTGTGTGTGTGCTTGCAATGGTTGGGGGGGAGGAGGGGAGGGGAGGGGAGGGAATTCGGCCAAATTAATTCAAGAGAGTGCATGTATCTTCGGGGGGGCTCTTCTTGCACTGAATGTTGGAAAGGAAGGGAAGGGAAGGGAAGGGGGTGGGTGGGCGCTTGCATGAATCCATCAGATTCGACGGCAGGGGTGCATAGGTGAATTTCGTGTCCAGGGTTTCCCTCGAACACTCGATCGCCAAGATTGTTTTAATAATTGTTTCTATACAGGCCTCTTTGGGCTCGTGAACATGCACTGCTCGAGCAATGGCAGGGGTATCATGGGGAGGGCATGCAGAGGGTAAAACGAAAAAGAGGAGGATCGAGCTCCGGCTGATGTGCACGGTGTCGGAAGCGGGCGTGGGTGGTCGAAAGAATGCTTAGGAGAAAGCTGGATCAAAAGTCGTGCGTGCACTTTTTGATGGTCGTTCGGTTTTGTTGCTGCGAAGCGCAAAGTTGCAACAACTTCAATACAAAGCCCCAGGCAAAAACCGGCGCAATTAAATTGTGATGCGAATTCAGCTTATAAAGCTAAAGTATACATTAAAATATAATGAATTCTCCTAGGAATTTTCTGATGTGGGGGAAATGTAATCGACAGAAATCATTAGATATATAAGTTATGAACTGTGTGTTCTAGTGTGTCGATAAGTTTAGGATGATCTAGATGAAGCACCTAAACTTATTCGAAGAAGAAAGAGAGAAGTCAACTGAACATAGTTGGACTTACGAAAAAAAATGAAGAATGTCAATCCGGGAGATGCCCACAAGAACACGAAGATCTTCGAAGCATCCGAGAAATTGATCGATCAATCAAGATGAATTCTAGATGCGAAGACAAAGAGCAGACTTTCTATCTACTTCAAACCACGCAATCGGATTCACTCGAATTCTTAGAATCGATAATGTCCAAAGCAAACCACGCTTCAGTTGCTTGGACAGCGAAGAGATCATATTGAATGGACCGCGGTGATCAATCGACGGGCAGACTGATGGCCCCGGAAAATGACTCATTGCATGCCTCATAAAGCGAAAATCCTGTGTGCACAGGCGGGGTACTGAAATAATGATGCACGCAGTTCTCTCACGCTGCACGCCTTACCTCTGAAGCGCTCTGAAGCTTTACGTGTGTGTCTTAATTATATAATTTATATTAATTATTTACAGCTATAGTTGTCTATGCTAGTATCTATGCTATCTACTAAAAACCCTACAACTTGAAATTAAAAAGTTTTCCTATATATTCAAAGTTTTCCTCTTAAAACTAAAATAAGGGGGCCACCTAGTCTTGCAAGCCTTCAAATGCCCCATAGAGCCTAGCTTGAGTGATCGAATTTCTGTATGACACGTTGTTATGATGTTGGGTTGGCCAGAGCCTAAGTAGTGACTCACCGGCTTTGACTTCAACTTATTCATTCGATCGATTAAAGAATCGTGTAATAATGATTCGATTTCAGTATTTTTTTTTTTCGCCAGTCTCTTTTCTTTTTACCACTCTTCAAAGAAACATATGCAAGCAAGGAAAGAAGATTGAGGAAGAGAACAAAGAGCTCTCCTCGCTAGTCTCCTCGTCCAGAAGCCGCTGGAAAAACGAAAAAACGGAAGAGCGTACTGAGACAGGTCCGACAAGCCTTCTCTCTCACAGTTTTGGAGAGACACGGCAGCAGATGCAGTCTCCTTACACACGTCCCCACTCCATTTCAGACCGCCACGGTGATCCGACCATTCATTCGATGCATCGAATCATACATTCGCTGCCCCTCCCTTGGCGGCAACACTCTTCGATCTTTCCCTTTTGCATCTGCCTCCCTCCCTGCCGTGTCTCTTGTCAGAGCCTGAATCGGCGTTCGCTCGCAGCCTCCAACCACAAGGATGCAAACGGAACAACACGGAAACGAGCCCTCGCCCTGAGGTGAAAGGCATACGTCAAACAAGCATTACTAATTGTCTCTTCTAGCAGAAGACCACCGGACCTCCGCAATCCGAAGGTGCGAAAGCCTGGCACGACGCTGACGAGAATGGTTTGGTTCCCTGCAGGGTGATGCTCTGCCCGTTGCACTGGTGAGAACAGGAGCAAGGAATCCCGTCTCCTCCGTCTTGTTTGTACACGCAATACTGGCCAGCAGGGTCGTCGTTGACGTGGCTGGAGTACGAGTTCTGACCCCAGTAAGGAGGAGCCCACAGAGTGTTGCTGCACGCCTTCTGGGACCCTCCCACATAGCATTTCCCATCCTGAGCCAATGTGCTTGACACAGTGGACTTGACTGTGGAAGTGCAGCCAGCGCTACCGGAGCAGAGAGTCCGGACGCATTTCCACGTGCACTTGCAAGGAGTCGGTGCGGCGTCACTGTCCGACTGAGTGTTGCTCTGCAAATCCCCTTCCCGGTTTCGCCCCGTGGAGTGGTGAAGAGCCTGAGCAAGCTCAGAGAGGCACGCGAAAAGAAGAATGACAGAAAAAAGGGACAGCAGATGCTTCGTCATTGTCAAGGGGAACAGATGATCGAGCGACCTGGAATTAAGAGATCGAGTGCAGAGGAAAGATACGTACCCTTCAACTTTCGCGTCTCCGAGTAGAATAACAGGCAATGGCGGTCCAGAGAAGTCCAGCAAGTCCGAAGATACGGACGCAACGATGTCGCCAGAAGCCTAGATGACTGGCCTTGAATTGTGTCCAATTAATGGCATGGAACAGCTACTCTTGAACTGTTCAATCCAGCTGACTGCGACAGTCCAATTAAGTCAACGCGTCACTGTCAGAGAGACGAAGCGCGAAGGGTGCGGCGGATTATCCGCGCGCGGGAATGCTCCGGGCCCTTTGACCGGGCCCCTTTTTTTGTCTCCCGCAACGTGCACTTTGCAACATCGTGTTAATAATACAGTTAATTAGCGTATCTTCTCCGACGGAAACATGACGGAAACGGAAACACTCCATGCATGCACAGACTTCTTCGACGAGTCAACCGCTCTTGGGCCTCCCGGCCTCGACTGTCTTCTCCCCCAACACCAATCGCCTTCTGCCCGTCAGTCTGACATGCAGTATTTATTCTTATTACGGGGTTGCTTTTGCTAAGCTAGTGCGTGACTGCGTGTAGGTAGACGGTACACATGCAGTTGTTCGCCGTCGCTTCCTGCAGTCTGTTGCATGAGCTCGCGAGGAAGAGTCGTTGTGTTGATTTGTCCGAAGCAAAAGCATGCTCCCCTAATCCTTCCGTATCGATCAGCCCGTCAATAATTGAAACAGGCCATCGACTTTTCCTATCAGTGCATCAGTCGACACAACATTCAATCAATCAACATGCAATCTCTGCGACTGTTTCATCTGTCTCTGTTGGCGCTCATTTTCCTCCTCTCTGAGCTTGCACAGGCGTCCTTCTTCCTTCAAAACAGAGAGGGGGGAGAAACGTCAGTAAGAGGCGGGAGAAAGCTCCCAGTCTGCCTCTTTCTCCATGGCGCCTCCATGAAGGGGCCCCGGCAGACTCAGTGGATGAAATACGACTGGCAAGTACGGTCCCTGCACTACCTGTGGGGTCCCTACAACATTCTGTTCAAGGACTACTGTGACAGCTTTCTGTACTCGTATGCGAATACCTTCGACTACAGCTGGCTGGATACACAGTTGCAGAATGAATATTACGAGAAGGCGAGGGAAGTGGTAGACAAGGGAGGGGTTGTGTTTGCCCACTCGATGGCCAATAGTCTCCTTGCCGGTGCGTGCTGGCAGCAGAACAAGTGCGTTCAATTTTACGGTTTGGGGGGTGTATTGAGCGGAGTGATTTTATCGAATGTTCTGAAAAAGGATTTCCTCGGAAAGCCACTCTACTGGTTCGGGCAGGTTGTTTTGGACAGTTTCAACACCAAGAGTCGCGGTATGCGCAGAGACCCAGACGAAGCGACTCAAAACGCACTGATGAAGAATACAGCGGCAAAGAAATTATTCAAGGGCAATCTGTGTGGGGGGCGGCCTCAGGGTAACGGGGGTGGTCTCTCGGATGGGTTTGGTGTAGATCAGTTTTTAGACTTTTTTGGAACCATAGTCAGCAGGGAGGTGCAAAAGGTAGAGCCTGAAATCGCTCTGAAGGGGGGCGGGATGAATGACGGACTTGTCGAGCTTGCATCCTGTGCTTTTTATATGGAGAACGGAAGCGCCCGCTGGTTTGCAGACACAGACACAGGAACCAGCACTAGCCAATGGCCAAGTGTGACAGATGCAAACGCGAATCCTCAGGATAAGTTCTTGATCGCTCAGGTCAGTCTGATAAATTATCTGAAATTATCCGCTTTCTCTCTTCTTTGTTCTTGGCTTCTCTGTCCGCGTGCCTGTTTTTCCAACATGAATATGAATGACAGTACTGCCATCTTATGTCGATGAAAGCCAGTGTGAACAATTTTCTTCCAGCTCTCCCTTTTTCCGCCGTGCCGCTCCACGCCCTTCTTTCTATCTGAGATAACTTTCTTCAGAATAGAGTGCCCATGCACCGCTGTTGGCCCTTCTTATCTCTTTGTATCTGTCCGTACAGTTCAACCAGACAGTACCAAAGAATATCCTTTATGACACATATTCTCACCTGCACAGGTCAACCACATGGAGGAAAACGGAATGTACCCCGACGTCACCCCTGTGGTGATGAATTGGGTGCGGAACATGATGTGTGACGAAATCGGCAGTGACGGAGGCAACGCTGCGTGTGCCAACCGCAACTCTCCTCTGGCTCTCCCGTCCCAGTCCGAGGAGGGGTATCGGTGCGCTCTCGGCAGAGACTGTGGGGGGGAGCACACGTGTTGTCAGAATTTTTGTCGTCAGAGAATCAAAGACTGGGCAGGTATTCCATATTGTCCCCACGAATGTGTGGGGAGGCCCGGGTGGGACCCCGGCACGTGTCTTGAGCCTGGGAGGATCCACTCCCCCCGATGGAAGGGCGAGGAGTGCCTCCTTCACACAGACTGTGCGGGAGGGGGTTTGGGGGGGTCAGTTGGGTGTTGTGAGAAGAAATGCACTGACCTTCAGAAGGACCATATGAATGTCAACTGGTGTCCTCATGAGTGCAAAGGGAGGCCTGACTGGGGCCCCGGCACATGTTCGGACCCCGGCAAGTGGCATTGGCCCCGGCACCTGGGGGAGGGATGTGGGGTACATGAGGACTGTGAGGGGGGGGGCCTTTTTGCATCTGTTGGGTGCTGTAAGGGCACGTGCACTCAGAAGAAACAAGACTGGGCACACGTCTGGTACTGTCCAGACGAATGCGTGGGAAGAATATTTGGGCCGAGGGGGAGCTGCTGAGGTGGGTTTTCTGATCGGATGAACGGCGTTGCTGTGCAGGTTGCTTGGTTTTTTTTTATGGATCAGCACTGTGCCTTTCTTCCGTCAACCATGCATGCAGACGGAGTGTGTCTGTATCCTCTCTTTCAATCGAATGTCCTTTTCTGCCTTCTCCGCTCCCCTACCACCTTAATTTCTGTGCGCCCCGCATGCGTGTTTGATCGAAAGATCGAATTAAAACAAAACCCTTAAAGAATCGAATTAAGGAACCTGCAGGGGGGGGTTTTGTTTTGCCTCTCTTCAATTAATTCCGTTTTCGGTCGCACGCTTGCATCTGTCTATCTCTCTGTGTGAAAGAGTGAGAAGGAGAGTGAGAGGAACGCCAAAGACCAAGGGCCGTCCTACTGTTTACTTGTTTGTTCGCCTGGCCGGTGTTTTTCGTTTCCTTCTGTGTGCCTGCCAGCCAAGGTGTCTGTCCCCCCGTCTCCATGTCTTCCGTTCAGATAGCATGCAAAGATATCAAAATCTGAAATGGCAAAAGATAGCAAGGATGTCAAAATCTGAAATCGCAAAAGATAGCAAGGATATCAAAATCTGAAATGGTAAAAAAAAGATGCAGACCGTGGGAAAAAAGAAGCAAAAAAGTGTCGTCGTCGTTCTGTCCAGGAAAGAGAAAGAATCATGCAGTCTGTCCTTCTGAGGGAAACGTACAAATCAATTTGTCTTCTTGTCTGTCCTTCTGTCGATTGGTTCATCAACCGTCGATTAATTCTTTAGCATTTCCCTCCCTCCCTCCCTCCCTCCCTCATTTTTCCTTCCGTATGCAGGCGTACACCGTCCTGGGAGGGAGAGGACGACCCGGTTTCTGGTGGTGCAATGGATCCCTCCCGTGGCGGCAGGCAAAGAAAAGAAAAGAAAAGAAAAGAAAAGAGAGAAAGGAGGACGGACGGACGATGCCAAGGCGTACGGACGGATCGATTGAATGCAGTTGGTTGATGCGGTCTGGAGCTGCCCTTCTCTCGATCCGTTCTTTCCTTTCCTGTTCTTTGTACTGCCGTCCAGCGAAAAAGCGGGAAAGGGAGAAAGAAAAGAGCTACGCCCTTATCATCGTCCGACATGTCTTCGCTTGCTCTTGTCTTTGAACGACATTCTTCACAGACGATCAATGCACCATGAAGCGGCCTCATCCATCGTTTAATTGTTTGGGATTGCTTTGCTGGATAAAGAGGCATCCCAGGCGAAAGAATCGGCTTAGTTGACCAAGGTCCACTGTATACCCGTCACGGTGCTTGTCCGTCTTCTTTACCGGTGACTTCATTCTCTCTTCCTGCAAGAATAACGGTAATGAATGATTGATCGAAGGAGGGCATGAAAAGGGACAGCGCACAGCTGTTGCTTTTTTGGGGCTCTCCGTTCCTCAGTTTGTTGCTTCCAGTCCCAACAGAGAGACTGGAATGAAGCAATTAAAGCGGCTGCGCATCCGAGTCCGCCCTTCCTGCCCTTTCCACTAGTACCCTCCCTTTCTTGTTGGTACCGTCACGCCTGCATTGTGCTTGTTGAACATTCTAGAGTCGGATGGAGGATATGACTGTCAGAGAGACCTGTCATTCGGTTCTTTGGGGAGGGGGGGGGGGGGGTAAAGAGCGGGTCTCGATCATCGGTGCGAACGGTTGGTGGGACGTCTTTTCTTGCGTCGTCGTTTCTCTTCTTCCTCTTTCTTCTCATTTTTGAGGCGTGCGTTGGCTCTTTCTTCATTGGGAAAACACTTTTTGCTTGAGAAAGACATCGGTGATTCAGGAAAGAGAGTTTTAGAGAGAGAGTTTGCTCCCTTTTTTTTGTAGACTCCTTCCTCGTTTCCTCCTATCTTTCTGATGCACTTCATAACTTAAAGATTTAAACATTTTTCTACGTATCTAGCTATGCGTGACTACGCTTTTATACGTACACACACTGCATATATATCTTAGAAATCTAATAATAAAGATTTAGATTTAAAATAATTTTCAGTTTTAAATTAAGGTTATATATTTCCAAAACATATGAAAATACTTTAGTAAAATAATTAAGATGAGGTTTTTATTTTTGTGCATTGATTGATTGATTTGATTGATTGATATGTTCCGTCCTAAGGCCTTCCCGCTATGTCTGTAGGTACTTAGCTCAGTAATTAAGAACTTTAGTAAGAACTCTGACATTGATTGAACAACAAGTTTTTAGTATAATACTACATAGTACATAGTTTTTAAATTAAATATCGATCATTCTGATATAATTAATATAGTCTCACATCGGTAGCAGACAATGTTAAACTGAACTCAAACATCAAGCCTAGCATCAAGCGGTGTTTGGGAACGGTTGGCTCAACGGTTGGTTGTACTAAGTGAATTGTTTGTTTCTTATCAACAGCTGACTGTATTCATACTATCTTCACTGCCAGCCTGAGGCATGACTGCGATTGTCACTCCCACTGATCGATATGTATGGGCCACTGTTGCACATGTGTATTTACTTGCGCTTGCTGTGAAGATTCACAGTATCGATCATTCTGATTCATTCACTGAAGAAAAGCGTCGATCGATTATTGGCTATATTGATCTTGACTGCCGATCTTAATTAGCCTTGTTTAGTCAGTCTGTCTGTCCGTCTGTTTCTCTCTCTCTCTCTCCCCCTCTTTCTGCCTGTCAGTTGCCTGTCTCTCACTTTCCATAACTCACAGATACCCAATCACCGTCTTGCTTCCCCGATGCTCTCACTGCGTCCGTCACTGCCTGTACTTTCAGTCCGTCACTCAACGAACACCCAACGCTCATCGCCTCCTTCTCCCCATCCGTGAAAAACTTCCGTAAAGCCACACCCATGTGGTACGTGCCGAGAGGAAAGCCGCTCTGAGGCTCATCCTCCTCAACAAGAACCTCTTCTCTCAACTTCCCGTCTCCGTCTTTGTCCAGAAGAATCAGACGGCTCTTCCCAATGTCAATGACAAGAGACGCAGAAGATCCTCCGATGATGGCACGAAAGCGGGGCGTACCTTTTGTGCACCCACACAAGGTAACTTGGGCAGGTGTGCCTGCAGTGACCCCCTTGGATGAATTCTCGAGGCTTAGTCTGAGGTTACAGTAATCTTCAGCGTCGCATGGGATCATTTTGCCCGGGTCTTCGGCACTCGGCAACTCGGTCACCCGGTTGAGGGTCTGTGCGGACACACGAGTAATGGAAAAGCCGAAGAGGAAGTGCAAGAGATCAACTACGTGCACACCCACTGCACTGAAAATACCCCCTCCTTTGCTTGCGTCATTCCAGTGACTGTGGGGAGGATGGAACATGGGAATGTCGAAAAGGCCGTTGATTGTGATTTGTCGGATTTGACCCAGTTTGTCCGATTCAAGAATCTCCTTTGCTTTCTGAACGAAGGGAGTGAATCTGAGCTCATGACCGATGACGGCTACAGGCACATTCGCCTCCTTCTGGGCCTCCACAAGCTCCGTCGCCTCCTGAACACTCAAAGCCATCGGCTTCTCTGAAATCACAGACTTCCCGCTCTTCAGAGCAAGAAGGGCATGAGGCACGTGGAGATGGGCGGGTGAGACGACAGTGACCAGGTCGACGTTGGGGCTTTGACAGAGGGCGGAGACGTCTGTGAAGGCCTCCGGGATGTCAAGGGACTTCGCGAGCTCTTCAGCTCTCTGCATGCAGACGGAAATAAAGAATTTAGACGCAGGCGAAGAATTCAGTGAGGGCAGGTCGAAGCATGCAAGGCAACATTGATGCATGCACAAGTCCGGGGGCGACGAGCATGACTTTGCATGCTTGGCTGTTGATGAAATGAAATCTGCGTCTGTTTGAATTAAAGAGCGTATAGCATTCATCGCCCACAAAGCTGCTGCATAGTTTTATCCCTCTTTTGGTGCTTCGTGTTTTCGTTTTGGTGCGAGGCCTTCTCTTTTTCTTTTTTCTTTCTTTCTTTCTTTCTTTCTTTCTTTCGTTCTTCCGTCTTTCTTTCTTTCTTTCTTTCTTTCTTTCTTTCTTTCTTTCTTTCTTTCTTTCTTTCTTTTTTTTTTCTTTCTTTTGTTTCTGCTTTCTTTCTTTCTTTCTTTTTTTTTTCTTTCTTTTGTTTCTGCACTTCTTCGTTTCTTTGTTCGTTTTGTCTGTGTATTTCCTTCTTTCCTTTTCTCGTGTGTGTCCATCTTTATACCCGCCTGCCTCCCTGTCTTGCTATCCATCTATCTGTATGTATGTGACTGTCTCTTACTACCTGTGACTGTCTGTACCTCTCACCCTCTCTGTTTGTTTGTCTTGCCTATCTCTCCATCTATATCCATCTTTATGTGCTTGTGCTGTGTATGTCCGCGTCTCTGTCTGTGCCTGTGGGCCTGCATTTCTACCCATCCACCCGACTCTTTACTTCTCCATTAAAACTTTTCTGCGTGTCCCGTCAACCGTAAGCTGGGCAAATGCGGACCGATGGACCGCATTCATCGATGGACTCCACTCTCGTCTCTTCAAAATTTCTCTTCCGAAGGCTGCACATTTCGGTCTCCTTTCGCCCCACCCGCCCCCAAACCCCTTCAAACCTTGAGCTTCATCAGACCTTTTCCTCCTACCTCATCTCATTTGTACGTTGCGGTCATGCCAGATCGATACCCAAGTTCCCTCCCGTCTCCTCCATCCCGTCAACTGACCTTGGCGTCTCGTGAGTAAATTGCCTGGATCGTCAGCCCTGCAGCACGGAATTTTGGGACTTGGACAGTCACGCCCCACCCTGTGCCTACAATGCCCACCCGAGGAGTCGTCATACTGTTGGAGCTGGTGAGAAACGTGCGCTGCCAAGAGAGAGCGGGCCTGGAGACGGCAAGTGCTCCACCAGATGAAGACTGAAAGAGGAACGAAGGAGACGGGAAGCCCCGGAGGAAAAAACCGGCTGACAAGCAAAGCAACGTGCATACACGTTTCATGGCAACCCACAGAGCGGCACAGTCTTGCGGTCTACTCCAGCTACCCAAAGCGGCAGCGAACAGACTTTGAGCAGCGGCAATGCATGGAACACCGCCAATGTGTTGGAGACATGACCAAAGAGATGACACTATATCTACCATGCAGCCGCGCGTTGCAACGCGCGGCTATGCCGGGGCCCAGGGCCTCGGTTCTTGTCTAGATCTGTACACCCGCCCGCGCATCGACCTGGGTCAACGGGTAACGCGCGCGTACGTGTGTCGCCCGATCGCGACACCATGGCGGGCTCCGTGCGAACGGTCGCGAGAAAACAATCCATCCCTCCGCACAACATGCAGAGAGAAACGTGCCCCTCAAGCAATATGTGCGGGACGCCAGTGCATGGCACAAGATCGATCTCGGCCCACGCCAATGCATTCAATTAAGCTATAGGATCTTCGATGGCAAAAAAGAACTGGTATGGGACAGACATAGCTGCATATTCTCCTGTACATCTGCAGGATGGAGGTAACAGGCCCACCAGTAGGTCCAAATTTGCAGTCAATCCTGCGTCTGTGCATACAGCTAAGCAGCAGCTTTTTGACTGACCTTGTACGAACTCTGCATACACAGTTCAATCAAGCTTCTGTCTGGACACGTGGTGAGAGGATCAAATCTTCAGGCCAGAAGTCCTATATGAAGATAAACACGCAGACGTTGAACTTCTCTCCACTTTCACCTTTCCTGCTTGAATGACGGCCTCTCCACTTCCATCTTTCTGTCTCTTTGCGTGACGGCCTCAGAGTCTCCACTTTCATCTTTCTATCTGTTTGCACGTCGACAGCCTCTCCACTTTCATCTTTCTGTCTGTTTGCACAACAGCCTCTCCACTTCCATCTTTCTGTCTCTTTGCGTGACGGCCTCTCCACTTTCATCTTTCTGTCTGTTTGCATGGCAGCCTCTCCACTTCCATCTTTCTGTCTGTTTGCATGACGGCCTCTCCACTTTCGTCTTTCTGTCTGTTTGCATGGCGGCCTCTCCACTTCCATCTTTCTGTCTGTTTGCATGACGGCCTCTCCACTTTGAAATTCATCTTTCTGTCTGTTTGCATGGCGCCTCTCCGCTTTCATCTTTCTGTCTGTTTGCATGGCGCCTCTCCACTTCCATCTTCTGTTTGCATAGCGCCTCTCCACTTTCGTCTTAAAGTTTCTGTCTGTTTGCACGCCGGCCTCTCCACTTCCGTCTTTCTGTCTGTTTCCATGACAGCCTCTCCGCTTCCATCTTAAAAGTTTCTGTCTGTTTGCACGACAGCCTCTCCACTTCCATCTTTCTGTCTGTTTGCATGACGGCCTCTCCACTTTCGTCTTTCTGTCTGTTTGCATGACGGCCTCTCCACTTCCATCTTTCTGTCTGTTTGCATGATGGCCTCTCCACTTTCATCTTTCTGTCTGTTTCTATGACAGCCTCTCCGCTTCCATCTTTCTGTCTCTTTGCATGGCGCCTCTCCACTTTCATCTTTCTGTCTGTTTGCACAACAGCCTCTCCACTTCCATCTTTCTGTCTCTTTGCGTGACGGCCTCTCCACTTTCATCTTTCTGTCTGTTTGCATGACGGCCTCTCCACTTTGAAATTCATCTTTCTGTCTGTTTGCATGACGGCCTCTCTCAGCCTCTCCGCTTCCATCTTTCTGTCTGTTTGCATGGCAGCCTCTCCACTTCCATCTTTCTGTCTGTTTGCATGACGGCCTCTCCACTTTCGTCTTTCTGTCTGTTTGCATGGCGGCCTCTCCACTTCCATCTTTCTGTCTGTTTGCATGACGGCCTCTCCACTTTGAAATTCATCTTTCTGTCTGTTTGCATGACGGCCTCTCTACTTTAATCGTTCTGTCTTCTTGCACGACGGCCTCTCCACTTTCATATTCCCATCTTTCTTTTTTGCTTGCTTGGTGGGTCTCTACTTTCTTCTGTCATGCGCTGTCGAACATGACGACTCTCCACTTTTGTCTATCTTGCCGGCTTGTATGACTACTTTCCGCTAGCTTCCATCTTTCCTGCCTACATGTTAAGGGCCTCTCCAGTTTCATCCTATCTGCCAGCCCGTCTGCTTGCAGAAAGTCCGCTTCACTTTCATCTTCCTTGTCTCCTCACATAACGACCTTTCAGTCTTTATCTTTCTTGTCTGTCTGCGTGTATGACCCCTCATTGGAACAAACAATATGCTCTAAATCTCGTCTGGTTGATAATTCCGTACAAAAGCTGACGTCTGTTCTAGTTTCATTTCTCTAGTTTTCTTTTCTGTTTTCATATGCTTGGATTGATTGATTGGATGCTGGCTTTTCCTGGACCACAGAGAATGTTTTCCTTCCTAAAATGTGAAATTTAAAGCAGAATCATTTGGAGGAGGATGGAGGATGGAGTTTACAACATTTGAACAAAAAACAACAAAGACTTCCTCACAAGGAATTTCTAGCAGAATTTTCAACATATTCACCATAACAATACATTGTGAGTTTACGTTTCTGTAAAATTCTTGTTGGGGAGAGATTTAGTAGGAAAACCGAAAAGACTTACGTTTATTCAAAGCCCCATTTGCAGCTGGACATATAAAATTAGAGATAGAAACAAAAGAAAAAAAAATGTGTAAACTTATATAATTTCAGTTATAATTTATGTACCACTGTGGGTAATTTACCAAATTTTAAATACTTTTGACAAAGATAGATAAAAAACTTTCAAAAAAAAAAATGATAGAACTTAAAATGGTTTGAATAGTTATGAATGGTTGTAGAATAGTATAAGAACAAACTAGAACTCCCATTTATGAAGATAAACACGCAAACATTAAACTTCTCTTCACTTTCATCTTTCGTGCTTGAATAACGAACTCTCCACTTCTATCTTTCTATCTGTTTGCATGATAGTCTTTCCACTTTCATCGTCCAGACTCCAGACAGTCTTTGCAAGACGGTCCTGAGGATTAATACTAAGAGGCTTTGGTCCAGACGATTTTTTGCTGGGCCCCGGCATGCCACTGGAGCCTGTGGAAGTGACATCCTGCATATATGAATACGGGATACACCCAACCAGTTGGGTGAGTGCCTCGGGGGGCTATTTAGGGGTCCGCTAATTGATGCACACCATCGGGGGCTTGGGCATGTCTAAGTTGTGTGCTGCCATGGGGCGGGGGCCACGGCAGCGAAGTATGCTTTTCGGGACCGCGCGCGCGTTGTATGCATGTGCAACTCCGTGCGAGTTACTTGAGGGGCACGCATGCGCAAAGTAATTAAGGCATATGTGCGATCGCGGCTCCGTGCGAGTTGCTTGAGGGGCACATTTTGGAACTCGGGCGACACCGACCGTGACGGAGACAGAACCGATCCCCCCCCTCAAAAATGAAAAAATGCGTTATGCGAGTGCGTGCGATCTCAGGGCCTCTCGATCGGCTGATCTCAGCAGAGCTGAGCTGCCCCCCGAGGCGATAGTGAGTGCATGCATGCATGCATGCAATTGCATGCATGCTTGCATGCATGCCTGACCTTTTTTTTCTTTAATTTTTCAATGCATGCATGACCTTTTTTGATACTGTCTGTATGACCGCGCTCCTATACGACTTTCCTGTCACTTAAATTCTTTCTATACTGCGAGCCGCTTTCACTTCACATTGTTTCTGACAGAAGGTTGGAGCTCGATCGTGAATGCACATGAATAACAAAAAAGAATTATTGAAGCTGGTCCTTCACCACACGTGCAGCCACATCAATATATACATGCAAACAAAATGGGGGGTACAAATTCGTCGCCAATCGATATCGGCATCAAGCTCCACGCGGAATGCATTGTCCCTGGGGAAACCCTGCATGGCACGGTCTTCTGCCAAAACAACGAAGAAATATCCTTCTCCCATATGCGGCTTGAAGTCACGTGTAAGGAAAAGACGCACCTCCAGTGGACAGAACAACACAAAGTTCCCGTGGAAGGCAGCAGCAGCCAATTCAGAATTGAATACACAGAGCATAGCGCGTCTGACCGGGCGGTTGTTTTCAAGCAAGAGGTCAACCTTTGTTCCGAGCGGTTGCCCCCGGCAATCCAGAACAGGAACGGCACTGTGCAGCAGTATGAGTTCCCGTTCCAAGTCACCCTCCCCTGGTTTGTTCCCGCCACTGCCTCATTCAAAGAGGCTGAAGCGACTTCCTTTTGGGTCTCTTACGAAGTCAGGGTGATGGTGCTAGACCTGAAGGGACACAGCAAGAGGCGCGTAGAAGCAAAACGCTCCTTCGTTGTCCTGCCACACCCGCGCCCTGACATGGACAAGCCGTACTTCATTGAGCCTTTCCACCGCAATGTCAACAAATGTGGGTGTTGCAATCGGGGGTTTATGGTCATGGGTGCAAAGTGCGACAGCATCCTGATTAAGCCTGGCGGGCAATTCCAATGCCGAATTGCCTTCCGAAACCAATCTGAGGCAAAGATCGACAGCTTTGATATTGAAATCATACAAGAAAGGGCAGTCCGCGCAGGATCAAGAGTACACAACGACAGGATCGTTTTGGGATCCATCAAGAAGAATGGAGGGGCGCTGGGAGAGACTCTCGCAGCCCATGCAGCCAAGTTGGAGAAAAAACACAGGCGTCAGTCGGGCGAAAAAATGTCCCACTTTCTAATCCGTGATTTGTATGACCGCCTTTCTGAAGGGCTGTCCCCCCTCTACGAGCTGAAAGTCGCCACTAACCCGATGGAAACGTATAGCGGTGCTCTCGTCAAGGTCGAGCACTATCTGCTGATTACTCTGCACACCAAGACATTCGTCACAAATCCGTCGACAACCATCCCCCTTTTCCTTTCCTTTGAAGCTGAAGCCTCAAACCAATCTCTATCCCCCCCTCCTCCAGAGAAAGAAGACAATACAGACCCGGATACTAAATACCACCCGCCCGAACAGCTCCCGATCAACTGGGCACCCTCCACCCAGCCAGTGACAATCATCGTCGTTGACCTTGGGGGTGCAGCACCGACTCAGCCCGCCTTCCCTCCTTCGTATGAAGTGGGAACCCCCCCTCAGTACGACCAGGGAAGCCCAGCCAAGCCCCCGGCCTACTGAACGGATGCCGCAATATACGTATAATTAGAGACTGTTTTATATGTCTTTGATTATTTTTAATCGATTCAGAGATAGTAGTATAAATTGTTGAATCCCAAATTAATTATCAATTCTACAGCGCAAATGAGACCAACACCTAGACTAGCTCTGGAACTAGCGAAGCCTCATCATCATCATCATTATACGCCATTGTTGTCTGCCTAGCTAGACTAGTGGCATAGCTAGGGATGATTAATTGCCTTCAAGGCTAGCTTCAAGGCGTCCAACGTTTGGTAAGAGACAAGCTCGGCAGCCTAGTCGGCAGCCCTCCCCATCCCTCCCCCAAGCTAGCCCCCAAGGAGAAAGCACACGTAAAGACACGACAAATAACCCCTTGTTTAAAAGGGGCTTGTCTTTATATATACTATTAAGTTCACATAGTAATATGATTGTTCTGTCTACAACTGCGTGCATTAGTGCGTGTATAGGTTGCCACTTATCTGAGAAGTTGTCTCTAGTTTCAACTTGAAAGACTCTATTAGCTAGTAAACCATAATTAAGCCAGTAATTCAGTGAGGATACTAGTGAGGATATGAAATGTGCAACAAGCATTCAGTCATTCACACTAGCATTCACATCATGCATACTAGTAGTAAATCATATAATAATAAAAAAGGCAGACTACTAGTAGGAGACAGAGTTCGGTTAGCGCAGCTTTTTTACATTTGCCTAAAGTGATCCGAAACAATTGTATGCTTATGCAGGAGCATTGCAGCTAAGCCTTTTGAAAGAAACGCTCTGTGGTTACCTGCATGTGCTTCAACACATTATCATGCATATTATTATCATTACATAATTGAACTCCCAAAATAATATTTATTTTTTAGAACGCTTAATTTATTTGTATACACAGGTTGTACTCCTCTCAACTAGTTTGATTGCATTGATGCCCCCAACTCACACATCGGGTTTTGGCCAACGGTCACCGTGGTCTTGATATACAGTTAAGGACCCAACCGAGGGCTTCCCTGGCCACCCCCAGTGCAAAAGTAGGGCCCGCGAAAGTCCAAAAGACCACGGCACCTCCTGCAACTCTGAAGAGGGAGAAAGGCTCTTCCATCCGCAAATTCGTGAAAGACGCCGGTGAAAAAATTCCCTCCCCCCCTTTCCGTCGTGGAACCTCTCCCTCACAAGCCTCCTCCAAGGTCCCCAAATCCCCCTGCGCAAAGTCAACACGCGCACGCGAATCCCCTCCCACTCCGTCCACGCCGCACGATTGCGTCGTCTCAGAGGCCCCCCCTCTTCCCTCATGAGCCAAAGGGTCCCGGCAGGATGATGTCCTCTCGGCTCCTGCGTCTTCCCCCCCCGCACTGTCTGCTTCCCTCTCCCCCTCTCCCTTCGAAGCGACCGACGCGACGATCCATCCCATGTACTGCGGAGAGACAGAAAGACGGACAGAAAGACAGAAGCTTAGCACAAAAAGAAATGAAGAATTCAAAGCAAAGAAGCACAACGGAAGTGCAGCAGCTACCCTGCATTCTCTCTCTCTCTCCCTCTCTCTCTCTCTCTCTCTCTCTC
>JAHBMJ010001398.1:0-31502 GCA_018398765.1 Chromera velia
TGGTGGCGGGCACTTCAGGCATGGCGGCTCAACACCATTTTTGGCGGTGGCTTTCCGGGGCCTCCGCGCCCCCCGCGCGTATGTCTAAAAAAACGCATGCAGGCGCGTGTGGTAAAAAAAGGAGCCGGTCAAGACTGCCAGGCTCATCAAATATCCCTGCCCGTCAAACAATAGCCTGGCCTGTCAAATATCTCTGGCCCGTCAAATATTCCTGGCCCGTCAAACATTTATAGCCCGTCAAATGTCCTCAGCCAGATAATTTGAATTCCAAGGCACTCACCCTTTTCGTGGGTACGAGTCATATGGCGCGGCGCGCGTAAGGCACTCACCCGTAGCGTTTAGTTAATTTTTCGCTTGCGGGACCATTTTTGGTGGTAGCTTTCCGAGGCTCCCACCCCCCCGTGCGTGTGTCTAAAAAAACGCATACAGGCGCGTGTGGCTAAAAAAAAAAAACTCACCCTTTTCGCGGGTGCGAGTCATATGGCGCGGCGTGCGCAAGGCACTCACCCGTAGCGTTTAGTTAATTTTTCGTTTGCGGGACCATTTTTGGCGGTAGCTTTCCGGGGCCCCCGCACTCCCCTGCGCGTGTGTCTAAAAAAACGCATGCAGGCGCGTGTGGCTAAAAAAAAAGGGCTCGCTGTATTAAGTATAGTAGATCTGACGCAGTGCCACTCTGTACGAATGGCCCGCGGAAAGCGAAATTAACTTTGTTTTCAATTGCATATGGCAGCGCGTGTGCGGGTTGCTCTCCGGAATATCGTAACGTATGTGTCTGAAGAACCACGATGGTGGGCAGAGAAGAGAGGGAGGTCGAGAGCAGTGCTAGAAGCAATTAAATTGCAGTGCCCATTGCTTCAAGGAAGTCTGGTCAAACAATGATTGCAATCATTGCAATTAATTGCCAATAATTGCAATCAGACTCAAATATATAGTTATTATTAAGCGAATTGGGGTATCAAATAGCAGTGTACAATGAAATACCAACTTAAATGTAAGCATTTATGAAATAAAATGATTATAAATCATCTAAAACAAACGTTTTATGACTTGCAACTTGGTGTTTTATGTTTTAAACTGTGAAAACTGTGTAAAATTTACCAAACAGTACCTAAACACGCCTAAACAACACATGACAACATATGAACAACACATAGCAACACATAAACAACGCATAAACAAAAATCGCAATTAATTGCAATTAAATGCTTCTCGCCTGCTCCTGGTAAACAATATGTTAAAAGTAGACTAGTATGAATGCCGTCTACTTCAGTCACTACTTTCAGTAAGTCTGAGTTCATGTTCATCGGCTACGAAGATTGGCTATCAAAGAGGATCTTGCCGTTTCCTCACAACAATCGTTTGTGTAAAAGCATGTATGAATTCATATGCATTCGCATTCGAAGAGACCATGCATGCATGCGTGCAGCTTGATCGAGCGGTGCGCAGCCCGCCCGGCACCTTCGGCCCCAGGCCCCCCGCGCATGCCCTACATCTTACAATCACCCCTTTTGGAGGAGAATACGAATCGACTTCGAACTCATTTGCATGGAATGTACTTTGTCTGTCTGTCTGTGTGCATCAATTTTGTATGCATCTATTTCATCTTTGCATGCAAGTCATCGAGCTGCTCAAGAATATACTCCAACATGCCCTGCATCTTTGGTTCTGATTCACATCGGCCAGAAGCCAACTGCGCAAGGAGTGGCTGACTATCAGTAAGCAGACACATACGAGGAGCGATACCCCACAATATTTCAATAAAATGCACCCAACCAAAACTATTCTTCACCCCGTCATGAAATGCAAGCAATTCAGCGCTTATTGTCGAACTGAGCTTTCGATCACATTTCTTTGACTTCCAAGCAAACAGGTTTGATTCATCATGATTCTTCAATGCATGATGCAAAATTAATAAATCTGTCTTGGATACCAGCTGTACTTCATACCCCAGTCTCCTTTCATGCGTATACTGCTCATATGAAGCATCGACCCAGATTAAAAGAACCATTCCATTCTCTTTGGTCACCGGTTTGAACTTTAAGCCGGCCGCACACTCCTTGATGTGTGAGATCACTTTCCACACTGCAAGCACTGTCTTTGCTGAAGGACGAGTTGCCCATCAAGAGAGATGAGAGAAAAAAAATGCATGCTTAGGTTCAGTTTTCACTGCCCAACCCACCAGACCCAACAAACGCTGCATTTGAGACTGAAGCGATGAATCGATTTCATTTTCTTCTGGCTTCTTCAAGTCTGCATTTCCAATCGGCTTGCTTGCCTTCTTGTCTTCACATTCAGGCAGAGCACGCACATATTCTTCCTGACTGAGGGTCATTTCTTTCTTTGTACGGTCATAGCCGTAAAGTGGATCCAAGTTGCCTGTGGAAGTATTGTTTGTGTATGCTAATTGTTTTAATTGTTTTTTGTTAAAGCAAGTATGTGTGTGGTGCGTGATGCGCCGCGAGGTAGTATGCTTTGGCCCTGACTTCAGGATCTTTCTGGCACCGCTTTCGCTTACGCTCTGCCTATGTTGCATCCATGTTTTTTCTTGTAGTTTCTTTCATGTCGTGCTTTTCATGAGTTTCCTTCTGAAGTGTGCATACGCGACCCGTCGTGTCTCTGGACGGGATTTTTCTTCTCTGGGTTTCTTTTGGTAACAGAAGAGCATCGCCTTTCAGTGTCATGTCCGGTCTCGGTTCTTCCGGGTCTTCGCTTCCCTTGCTTGAGTGCGCTTGCCTCTCTAGGCCTGGCGTTAGTCAATTAGCAATCGATCGAGGTTCCGTCTGGATGACCCGGCCTCCATGTCAAGTGGCTCTGGTCGGTGCCTAGGTTTCTGACCCTATGGTGTACGCTTCTAGGGCATAAACCTATGCCGGCGCCTAGGCCTGGCGGTGAGCTCAATTACTTACCTTTGTACGGTTATACTTTAGCTGCATGCCAATAAACCCATGAGTGCCCCCATCATTGACCCTTTCTGGCTCATCCATTTCGAACTGCTTTCGGATTTCATCCATCAAAGAAGAAACAGAAGGACCAAAAACAAGAAGATCATCAATATGCATCAACATTAATACATTCGGCGTACCTTTGCTGTCTTTCTTTACAAGAATTGACTCGCTAATCTCACTCCACCTATTCTCTTTAGCTCGGCCCTTGAAGTGCCTCGTATAGAGACGAGGCCCATCAGCCTATCCGTATACGACTCTGAGAGTCTTCACAATGGAACCAGCAACAAGTCTTAGACCTGAATAAACATGAAGGGGAAGGTCAGAAGGGAGCTCGACCCAGAGTGGTGTGTCTGTCGGTGCTTGTAAAAAACTTGTGCGGATGTCTGTCTTTGCTGATTCCCACCCCTGACTGAGAACAAAAATCAAAGTAAGACAAAGTTGGCTCTGCTCAGCAGTGCCACTGTACGTTTCAACTAGAGTGAAGTCTCTTTTATCTTGAAACCCTTTAAGAGCTAAACGAGACTTTGCAACTCTTCTTCCGTCTTTCAGTTTCTATGTCCTCACCCACTTCAGCTGCACACTTGGATATATACCTTTCTTGCTGAGAGAAGAGACATTATGTACCGAATATTCAAACCATCTCCTCAGTTCCTTTTCATTTGCTTCGTGGTGCGAACCTGACTTGATTTCCTTCTCGGTTGCTGGGACCTGTCCCTTCGCTGCATTCTCCTTCACTTCACCCAAATACACCCCCCGCTTATGCATAGAGAGAATAGAAGAAAGGATAGAGTCAAGAAGATCACTTCGTTCATCTTCCTTTTCTTTCTGTCTTTCTTTTCTCAGCTGGGCTATTCTGCCTGACTTTCTCACTGACTGTCTTATTCTGGAAATCCCCAGGGAAGCCGCTGCTCTGTCTGTCTCTTCGTGAATCTGTTCGCGCAGGGCCGCAAACGCACCTGTCGGCTCACCCCCGACCTTGTCATCTTCAGAATCGGAGTCAATCTCTTCTGCCTCTTCGAGACCTAGATCTACAGGGGAGTCTGGGGGAACCAAGGCGTCCTTTCTGAAAATAGAGTCTTTATCTGACCACTCGGACGACTCTGCTGCTTCTGACTGCGTTTTGTCTCTCACTCCGTCTCCAGCCCTCATTTCGACTTCGTCTGCACCCCCCACTACTGAATCTTTAACCTCTGGAGCGAGGTCGCTGGACAATTGCTGCAGGGATTCTGGGCTGAGACTAGGGGGTAGCACTATGTTACTGTATAAGGGCGACCCTAAGTTTATACTTTCTCTAGCAAAAAATCTAGACATGGCGGGCACTTTGTTCATATACCAATCTTTTTTTTTACATTCTAAAGTGCTGATTGGAGCTAATAGAACTGATGGCGGGTTACATTTTCACTTCAAAAAATTGGTTCAAAGTTATGTCGCCACGATTTGGCGGGGTGGCGGGCAGCTTGACCTGGCGGGGCCTGATTATCTCTCTAAGGTCAGACCCCCCCGCCAATAAAGCAAACCCCCGCCAGAAGACAGACTTCCAGTCTGCCTTTCCTCCGCCCGCCTCCCGCTAGCCACCCGCCAGCCCCCCGCCAGCCTAGGTATTCAACTATTTCAATTACGATTAAGATTTTATAGGTAAGATCATACAAAACATATAATAAAAACATAGATTACATAAATATTTCAGGCTAAAGGAATGTAGTTCATCCTAAAAAGCTTAAATCCGGTGAAATTAAGTGTGATTACGGGAAAAAATAATCATATACCCCCCCTTTTATGGTATGTCTCTTATAACTGATTACGGATTATGAGATTACGACATCTTTTGAAAGACCACCAATATTTTTTTTCCTTGCATGCCGTTACCCATCTCCCAGAAAGCACAAAGCTTCCCGCTGTAGCTCGTATAAAAGACAATAAAAATTATTAATTCTCTTCTTCTGTAGTCTTTTGAACGCCTATCAGGCGCTATCAAGGATTCAGGCTAGGGATTTAGGGGCAAAGGGAAGGGGGGAGACTGATGGAAGACTCTCTGAGGTGTTGAGTTGACTACTCGGCCTCTCTCAGGAGGCCGCAGAGCAACAGCAGCCGCCGCGAGCCTGGTTCTATTGCAGCTCAAAATTTGCCTTAATATTGTTGGTCTTGCTGTTATTTTTATTGGTTGCACCATGCAAAAGTCGTAGGAAAAAGTTAAGGAAAAAGTCTATTCATTGAGGAGGATGAGCTGCAAAAAGTTGAAGAAATGTTCAAAAAGCTCCTCACAAAGGACCTTGATGTTGTCATCGATGTTGAAATTGAAGTCTAGTGATGACATTTAATTTATTGCATCATGATGGTTTTCTTTTGTTTTTTGAAGGAGGGTCCAGAGAAGGGGGCTGTTTACCCTATTTTACTATATATTATGGATTACGAGTTTACGAGCCCTTTCTAGATATCACCTGGAAACAAGACTTTCATCGCAGATTACAAGCGAACTAGTGAGCATTTTGATGAGATGTTGACTTTGTTTGAAGTAATTTAATGTAATAAGTCCTAAAAAAATGGTTTTTAGTGTAGGGGTCACGTTAAATACTAATATACCCTATGTGTAACCCCTAAAATTCATCCAGTAATATTTTAAGTCGATTACCCTAGCCTGCCAGCCCCCTCTTACCTCCCGCCAACCTCCAACACGCCTCCCTACAGTTTGTTTACGCAGTGACTGTCCTCTCTACCCATACCCACTGGTTGGCATACTTTCCTTCAAACGAAAAATACTTCCTCAATTCGATTCTTTTTATAAGAAACCTGTCCCTTGTAACCGAAGGACCCATGATCCATTTATATTCTGATCCATGATCCATGTTTAAAGAAATGGAATGACATGGAACATGAAGAAGCAACAGACACAGGGGGATGAGCTTGACTTGTCTTTGGTGTGGGTCACTGAGAGCCTCAGGTAAGTGTTCATTTTTCTTGGTGGGGATTGACTGTCTCTGGCGGGACGTGGTGGGGCAAACATACTGGTGGGAGGTGAAGGTTTGTCACAGTCCATCCCCGCCATAAAAAGCCCCGCCAGATCGTGGCGACACTACCTTTGAACAAGAATTTCTCATAAACTAGAAAGCATGAATGGCCCGCCACCATAGAAATCAAATCTCCAGTATGTTCTATATCTATAACTTTTATATAGCATAAGTCTAAACTATCATCCTAACTAGTTAGAAAGCCCGCCAAACTAGGGGTACTTATAATGTTTATCCTAGTGCTACCCTCTAGGGGCTGAGAGAAAGATCAAGAGAAATCTCAAAGCGCTTCATCACTTCTTCAGGCTTCATCTCACACATACTCTCATAGTTCAGCTTGCCTTCCTTATCAAAGGAAAAACGGGAGACGAGAAGCTGAGCCTGTCTATTGACTGAGGCTTCTCTGAGAACACGAGCGGGAAAGAACGCCCCATCTTGCTTCTGTGCAATGATTCCTTTCAGGGAACAAGGCTCAATTGGGGCAGCAGATGCGTCTGCTTCTGCTTCTGCTGGCGGCTCTCCAAAGGTAGAGAAAGGCTCTTCAACCTCCTCACACTCATCTGACAAGACCACTGTCTCTCCTTAGAGCTCGAGCTCTTCAAGTCCTTCTTTTATACGCTCTTGTACATCTCTGGTCTTAGCCACTCCTTCTCTTCCTTTAGTGCCTTCATACCTACAGCCTTCATACTCTACAACGCCATTCCAGTATCGCAGAGAGACACGACTGGGGTAGACTTTCAAGGCCTTCTACTGACCTCTCTCTCTGTATATAACAGAAACAACTTTGGAAGAAAGGATACGGTGACCGCCAAAAATAGTAAAAACTGGCTCACCTTAACGCTTTCCTCCCCCACGGTCGCCTCTCGGATCGATAACTTTTACTTCGTCTCCGAGAGAAAGCGGGAAAATACCTGGTTTGACCCCTCAGACTGCTTTGTGGGAGGAGCAGCCACGAGACACAGAGGCGGTCTCGTTGAGCTGTTGTGCTACTTCTGAGGTAAAAGCAGGCCATATGTAGAGAGGCACACGTTTTTGCAAACAGAACTTCAGCAGGGCTCTTTTAATCACCCTGTTTTTCCTTTCAACTGCCCCCTGCAACTCAGGTACATAGGTAACACCGGGGTCCTACGCTGCCCCCAGAGACCGAATGGCAGCCTGGTACTCTTCTCCTTGGAATGCCTTGGAACTCCCCCCCATTGTCTGTTGCGACTGCCTTTGGCAGTCCTTTCCTGCACGCCTCCCATCTCCTTCCCCATGAGAGCAAATGAGAGGCTGCCTCGCTCTTCCAGCGTAAAAGCCAGAGGAAAATACACCCAGTGGCTTCATCTACGATTTAATTTACTGATAGGTACCTGTACCGCCCTCTCCCGACTGTTTTCAGTTCGGTAAGGTTATGAAATATTCGTCTGTTAAAAAGAGACGATGGAGACAGACGAGCGGCTTTCTTCCATTCTGCCTGGGGAGAGCTTTTCTGGTTCTTCCTACCCAAAAATCTGTATGTTTTCATTGAAAGGAACTCTCTTTTCTTACTTGTTTCTTCCTGCCTTCAGCTTTCTATCTTTCTCTTCCTTTCTGTCTCCGTTTTCCTCTTTCTTCTTAGCTTTCTGTGGAATGCCTCTCTTTATCAAATTTAACAATAAGCACTCCACGCATCTGTTGCCTGTCTCTGTGCACTTAGAAGAAGAAAAACCTTTCACACCATTCTCAAGAAGAGTCACCCCGAGGTCCTCCCCTACAGCGTGTCTGAAGTGAAGATAAAAAAGAAAAAGAAGTCTGTCTCTCTTGGCCTGACTCAAAGAGCTCACTTTATTTCCTGAGAGAGCAAAAGAAACTTTCTGAGGGAGAGAAGAAGTAATAGCAAGAGAGACAGCAAGCGAACGAGCATATGCAAACGTATTAATCATGGGAAGTTTATCACCCCACCTCATTGGCATCTTAAATTTTCTTCCTTCCTTGTCTCCTAGCTCCACTCAACCGTTCTTGCAGAACCTTGATGGAACTTTTGCGCAGCCAAGCAATGGGAGACGCACTCGAGAAGAAACGATCCCTTCAAGCGTCACTACCCTCACCTGTCTATGCAGGGAAGGGAAAAGGATGTGCAATTTCTTCATTGTCATGTTTTTCGATTCTGCCTCATCTGAAGCAAGCTCAACATCAACCTTTCTATCTGTGTTTTCGACAACAAAGGCTTCAAAACATGGAGGGAAAAGAGAGATATCAACGTCTGTGTCTGCAACCACATCGAACTTTCCTTTCTTAGAATGGAAACTCTTTTTCTGGTAAGCAGTAGCACAGTAAATGACAGCAGCTCACAAACAATCACAACGTCTGGCAATGTTTACATTCGAACACTGAGCTGACCAATTTAGAAACCCCATGAGTTGGAATCAGAGGACTGAGCCCCCTCTCTTCTCTTCACAGCCGCGTTGCCCGCCTTCTCGGGTCTTCCTTTCTTTGGGTTTCTATACATAGATGGCAGATGCCCCTTCTGGTTGCACTTATCGCACTGCACTCCAAGTGCTGTGCAGTCCTTCATCCGTTCGTACCACTTTCCTCCAAACCTGCCGCACTTTCTCTGGGACTCCGAGTCGGACCTGTCACCTCTGTCTGACTGAGTGCTCCGAGAGTCGAGCTCTCGTCTCTTGGGTGACTTTCCCCTGGCTAAGGCCTTCTTCCAACCCCCTTGCTTCTCTGAGGACCGCCCTGCATGGGCAGAGGAGGAGGAAGGCTTAAAGGCAGAGGAGCCTCCCTGCGTAGCTGCCTATAGGAGTTGGCCAGGATGATGGCCTGCTTCCAGATGTCGGTGAACTTCATTTTGTTGAGGTCGGCACCTTCATCTGCGTCGAGCATCTTCTCTGTAACATGATGATAGATCTTGTCCCACTCCTCTGACGTGGCAATCTATCAGAAGGTGTTTGTATACTGCTCCTCATCTGGGAAATAGTGGGCGTTGTTCACCTCTGTCAGCACTCTTTAGTACACCTGCATCGCTTCGAGAAGATTAGATGCACCCCTTCTCTTCAACCCCTTGAACTTCTTCTTCATGGACTCTTTGTAATTTACCTCTAGAACGAGGTACATCCTGCGCAGATGGATAAAAAGATCGGGACCCTCAACACCTGCTGTTGCCAACGTGTCAAGGTCATGTTGCATCTCCAAGAAACCCGATTTCTTGGCAGCATAAAGGAGGCCGACATAGGATCCTTTAGTCAAGCCTGAGGCCAAGGATCCAAATACATAGATCGAAAGGAAGAGCAAAGAGTGACACCTTTCTTTTCTTCGTTCATTTCCAGAGTAACTGTTTCTTGGACCCCAGGGCCCCAGAAAACTGTTTGAAGGGATCGACTACAATGCGCTACCGTACGTGGCCTGGGACGATTGGGACTCTGTAGATCCTCCAATAAGGTCATGCGATCACATTAACTCCCGTGCGGGCGATAGATAAACATAGCGGGAAGGCCCTAGGGCGGAACATATCAATCAATCAATCAAATCAATCCCGTGTATTGGCAGAGTTGCGCACATTCTGCAGTCCTGAATGGGATCTCCAAGTTCTACGCATCCATGTGCAAGACCCGTCGAACACAAAACGGATTAAAGTACCTCCGCGCTTTGAAGTGTGGAGGTTTATACCAGAAAAGAGTCTGTTTGTTGTGTGTTGGGAGAAGTTTGCCTTAGCCAATGGGGGGGACAGAATCAAGGGGGAGAGTCGGAGAGCCGATTGGCCAAAGGAGAAGCAGAGACAGAGTGCTCTTCCTGATAAGCCAATAGACGATGGACTGTCAGATAGAATTTCTTTTCTGGTTGCCACTACTTTGCGGTGGGTAGCAGATCCAATGAATGCGAAGTTAGACTCTCTGTACATGCACAGGGGGCTAGAGCATTGGCGAAAAGTACCCAACCATGTGGGAGAAAAAGATAAGGTGAGGCTCAAATTTTGGGGAGCGATGACCGACAAAGCTCTTCAAGCGAAAAAATTGATCAACTGTGGAACACCCAACCCCTTTTCCGACCCCTGCAGCTGCTGGACTGTGAGCAGATTGACTCCATGAAGCGATCTGCGCTTCACACGGTTGCCGACATTGCATGGAAGCCACACTGGGAAGTTGATGCTCTTCATGAAAAGGAAGTGCGAACAGTCTCAGAAGTGCTGAAGGGTGCCAGGAAAGAGGCCACAATAGTTAGTGAACGTTTGACTGATTCAGATTTTGAATTTTGCTCGTTCATAAATTTTCTTTTCTTGCACCCACCTTTCATAATCCCAATGAAAGTCGAAAAAAAAAAACGAGTCCTATTTTTGTTTTCCCTTGTTATCGCAATTTGAAGAATATTAGCACTGCACACCACAGTCAAATTGAATAAAAGTGCTGTTACTAACATACTGTGATTCACATGCACCACTTGTTTGCTTCTGATGAGCTACAGCAAGCCGGCATGGATCGCATTGCCATTGTGCAGTTCCAAAAGTGGCAAAAAACGATGCGGAAGATCAAGGGTCTGCAGTTGAAATTGGCTCGGATGCAGGACGTCATAGGATAACACACAGTAAATGAGGCGTTCAAAGGGGGGCAGAGCAAAGCGGTGGAAGTGGTGAGCCAACAGTTGAGTCGCGAAAAGGAGAAGGAAAAGGACTTGCGGAAGAACGCTTTAGCGCTGGTGTCGAGTCAGTTGTCAGATCCCCCATCCGCCTCAGTGCTTCCTCATCAAGCTTCCGAGTGGGATTCCCAACCCAGCCCCGTCAACAACGGCTCTTACCCCCACCTCCTCCATTCTTCGACTGGTCGTCCCCTCCCTGCACCCTCTCCTGAGGGTACGGGGTGCCAGAACGCTTCACCCCCCCGCGGCGAGCTGCTTTGCGCCCCCTTACGACTGGCCAACCATCGGCGTCGGCCTGGGGATTGTTGTCAAAGCGCACACGCTTCTGGGAAGAGGAAGAGGAGCGAGATGAATGGTTGTCATACTCACGGTTGTTCGGTTTCGGATTGGATCAGTGGGAGGAACGGTGAGAAGAGGAGACGGACCTGACAGACGCATCTGCTGAGCGGGAGGATACGACTGATTCAGATCGATGGCGAGAGTTGCCACCTGACTGCTGTTCCTGCTGTTGGCGGCCTCTCTGTCTTTTGGGTTTCCTTCCCCCGTGCCCCCCTGAATTCTTTCGACACAGTGCCTGCTGTTGGCCTTCATCTCGGTTCTTCAAAATCCCTTTCTTCGGACGAGCAGAAGAATGGGCCGAGGAACGGGAAGAAGAAGAGACAGAGGGCTCACGCTGTTGGTTGGGGGAATGGAGACGGCGGTCCACTTTGAAGTCAACAATCCGATGGACAAAGGAACGCATTTCCTCGAGGGTCTGGGGCATTGCCTGTTTAAAAAGCTCATTCTGACCCTTTTGCTGGTTTCGTTCCTTTCATCTCTTGACGATTGTCTGCTGTGCTTTTGCTATGAAGACGGCAGAATCTTTCTGCCAAAGCAGGAAGGAAAGATGGGTGACAGAGGCAGCGAGGAATTCGGCTTTACGGGAGGCCGGCACGCCAGGGACACCAACGAGCTCTTTCAACTCTTCAAAAAGAACTGAAACACAGTCTCGGGCTTGCTACTGCTAGGCCTTCTATTCAGAATCTTTGAGACGGGCGTCATACTTTGTCGTTTCCACCTTCTCTTGCGCTCTTTCAAAGAGCTCACAGAGAGTAGACGATACCTGCTGGGATTTCTCTTATGACTCCCTCACACTCTTTGGGAGGAGCTGCAGCATCGACTTGTGGGTCTTCTGCAGGCATTTGTGGAGGCCTTTCAAGGCTTCTAGAATCTCCTTGGGGTCCCGTTGAACGAACACAAGGTCCGTCTCCTCAGAGCCGCGAGGTGGAGTGGGCTCGTTTCGGATGAGAGGAACAAAATGCTTCAGCCCATCAAAGCAGTGACGGACCAAAAAATAAATACAGGGAGGGAGGGAGGGAGGCTTATATAACCCTCCTAGATGAAATCCAGTACAGGCTTGTAGACGTATGTCGGGTGATCAGGCCAGAGAAGGAGGTACATCAGGTCGCGTTCTTTGCCAAGACCGAGAGAGGCATGTTTAGCCTTACTCATCTCAATAATGGGAACCAAACGCATCATGCCAAACCCTGTACTAGGGGCATGTCCAGCTGGCAGCTGAAACCCAACGGCAGCAGCGGAAGAAGGACCTGGCTGCTGCATTGGTGTTGAGTGGAAAGAAAGAAAGATACAGAAGGGCTCTAGGTACTGAACATGATTGGCTGTTGTTAGAAACAAACCCAGAGCTTATCTTCTAAAGATTCAGCACTGAAAAATTACCATACAAAACCGGTTTCGACCTCTAGGGTCTCTTCAGTTGACAGTGGATTTTTTCAATACTAGTACCCCTCTATTCAAACAGAGCAGCAGGGGATGAATCGATCAACAAGTGACTGCACTCAACAACAGTATGAAGTAATCGATCGATCGCACAAATTTGATCAAATTTAGCATGCGACGGCGTGGCGGCCATGATCAGCGGCGGCGGGGGAGATAGACTGCACGTACAATTAATTAGCTTTTTCACGGGGCGCCCCGTGAAAAAGCTAATTAATGGTAATGCAATTCATAGGAATGTATCCGGATGACGCGCGCGATGCTCAAACTTATCTACGAGGATTTGGAATTCTCGAGTCTCAGGAAGACCGACTATTCTGGAAATAACTCACTGACAGGCTATCTTGTAAACAAGAATAACTGAGAAGCCGGAGCCCAACCACGATTTTGGATGGGCTTCTATACGGACTTTGACCCAAAAATTTAAGCTCACCATGGATAAAAACAAATTCCGTGGGCTCCATATACAGATAAGCCGCGCACGCCTCAGGACAAATCTAATGGGGGGCAAGCATCAGATCTACATGGGCATGCATCGCGAGGCAAGCATCACGCCGGGGTCCATGCATGTTACAGTGGCACCGATACATGCATGCATGCATGCATATATACCACAAACATCAAACCGTCGATCAAACTGACAGAGAGACTTTTCTCCCCAGCTGGCTGGCTATATACCTGCCCTCCTTTGCATACCCGCCTCTGATACCCACTTGCATTCCACTCGCGAAGGGTCCTGCTGAATTCCATTGAGCCTGCTGAATTTTTTGTCTTCGCGAAGGGAGCCTGCTAAATTTTTTGTCTTCGCGAAGGGTCAGTCACTGACTTCGTGATGGATGCCTCATTGTTTTCCCTGACTGACTTCGTGGTAGGGCGATGGTGATGGGGGGATGGGGCGATGGTGATGGGGGGATGGGGTGGGGGGATGCCTCTTTGTTTTCCTTGCAATGTTCCGCGCCCCTGTGCATCCTTCTCTGAAGTCAATATTGCGATACTGATTGTGGGCAGGGCAGGATGGTCTATCAATCAATAGATGGATAGATGGTAATCTGACCCTGGAGACTGTAGGTGCTAGGAGACGGAGACGGCGAGGCAGGCACATGCGGGCAACGGACCCCGGCATGCAAAGGCAGCTGTGGCGCTATGGTGGGCCATGACTCGTATATTTCTCCCATTTTCTCCCAGGCAGTTTCATGTGCCGCAAAAAAAATTTTCGCGCGCACAAATTTTCTCCCACAGCACGTAGAAATTTCCTCCCAGCCCAGCATCGGGCTGAGGGCCGGTATACACAACAACAAGGTGATTGGTTCAAGGCAGATAGTGCGAGATGAATTAGATCACTGTGTCTTTCATGAGGTCTGGGAACAGAAAAATGCACAAGTTCCTTGTGACTGCTATCCCCCATTCAGCTGGTCTTGTAACTGACGTTCACAGCGTGCATCTTTCCTGCAATACGTAGATTGATGTGGGGCCAACTCCTTTTCATCTTCTTCATCCAACCTGTAGAGTCGTGCATACACTGTTGATCACAACGACTTGAGGATGTGTTTGTTTGCTTCACGGTATGTCAGCCTAGATGTCAGCCCCGTGCTTTATCGTGCTCATCTTCCCTGCGGCTCCCTGTTTTTTATAGAGTCAGCACCTTCTTTTACACTTTGCATTGCCCCGTCTCCTGCTTCATGACACGTCTTCTCTTTTCTACAGGGAACACCACAACACCGTAACCTTGTTTGCAGATCAGACGATAACAGCAGCACAGAAAGGAAAGATGGCCTCAAGGAGTGGACTGGCAAGACTTCAGAGGCGGAGACACCTGGAGACGGAACGAAAGAGCAGTCAGGTCGGTGATTTTTCTACTTGAAGGAAGAAGAATGTTGCACTGTTAGACTACCACGTTCAATGACAGCTCCAGAATCAGGTAAGGGGAGTACTCGGGGGGACTGCAGATGAAGGCAGATTTGCAGCGGGAAGTGGACATCAGCGGTCTTCAGCTGATATCGCACAGTGGTCACTGGGTGCTGGTAACGAGTGGGTTAACTGGAAGTTCAGGTCTGTACTTTCATGTGTCCGCACTCCTGTGGGTTCTGTGTGTCCACAGTCTTGCAAGTTCCGTGTGTCTGCACTTCCAGATGTTCTGCGTGTCTACACTCCCACGGGTTCTGTGTGTCGCCACTCCTGCGGGTTCTGTATGTGCGCACTCCTGCGGGTTTTGTGTGTCCATACTCCTGCAGGTTCTGTGTATCCACACTCCCACGGGTTCTGTGTGTCCGCGCTCTTACAGGTTCTGTGTGTCTACAGTTCTGTGTATTCTGTATGTTCGCACTCCCGTGGGTTCCGTGTGTCCGCACACTTCCGTGTCTTGTGTGTCCACAAACGTCCGTGTCTCTGTACCTTCGTGTGTCTCTGCACTTTTATGTGCCTCCGTTTGTGCAGGTTGGCCTACAATGATCACATTCTGCAGGTTATGGACAACCGTGCTGCACTCACCCGATCGGGGTGGTTCATAACTCCTCTCTTACCCAGCTAAACACACCAGCACACCTTTTTTCTGTCTGCTTCCGCCTCCACCAGAGTGATCTGGTACAGGAGGGAATCAATGGAATGATTGTACTCCAAAGGATGTGACCTCCCATGTATTTGCAGTCAGGGGAACGCTCGAGACATACCGGGGTATGAAAGGTATACGTGGAGTTGTAAAAGGGACACACACACAAAAAAAAGTGCAGTGGTAAGCTCCTTCTTCCATCCCTCCACACTTTTGTGTGTCCGCACTCCTGCGAGTTCTGTATATCCACACTCCTGCGAGTTTTGTGTGTCCACACTCCTGCGGGTTCTGTATGTCTGCAGTTCCGTGTATTCTGTATGTTCGCACTCCTGTGGGTTCCGTGTGTCTGCACACTTCCGTGTCTTGTGTGTCCACAAACTTCCGTGTCTCTGTACCTTCGTGTGTCTCTGCACTTTCATGTGCCTCCGTTTGTGCAGGTCGGCCTACAACGATCACATTCTGCAGGGTATGGACAACCGTGCTGCACTCACCCGATCGGGGTGGTTCATAACTCCTCTCTTACCCAGCTAAACACACCAGCACACCTTTTTTCTGTCTGCTTCCGCCTCCACCAGAGTGATCTGGTACAGGAGGGAACCAATGGAATGATTGTACTCCAAAGGATGTGACCTCCCATGTATTTGCAGTCAGGGGAACGCTCGAGACATACCGGGGTATGAAAGGTGTACGTAGAGTTGTAAAAGGGACACACAAAAAACAAAAAGTGCAGTGGCAAGCTCCTTCTTCCATCCCTCCACACTTTTGTGTGTCCGCACTCCTGCGAGTTCTGTATGTCCACACTCCTGCAAGTTTTGTGTGTCCACACTCCTGCGGGTTCTGTGTGTCTGCAGTTCCGTGTATTCCGTAGGTCCGCACTCCTGCGGGTTTTGTGTGTCCGCAGTTCCGTGTGTTCTGTGTGTCTACACTCCTGCGGGTTTTGTGTGACATTGTCCGCACTCCTACGGGTTCGGTGTGTCCGCACTCTTGCGGGTTCTGTATGTTCGTACTTCCAGATGTTTCGTATGTCCGCATTTCTGCATGTTCTGTGCATCCGCACTTCCGCATGTTCCGTGTGTCTACACTTCCATGTGTTTATACTTTTTTGCATCCCGAGAAGCAGCAGGTTGGTGCCCTTTTATGAACCTCAACGTCCCGCCAGTATGATTCTCCCATAGTTGCACAAGTACACTGTACTACACTGTACTACACTGTACTGTACTGTACTACTATACTATGACATCTATACTGTACTGTACTACTGTACTAGACCTTTAAAAAAAATTTCTTCTATTTCTAGCGTCCTAGGGGGTCTTTTAACCTACGTTAATGCTCTATAAACGTGTGCTAAGTTACGATATGGTGATGATGAATTACAGTGACTCAGAAAGGAGCCTCTTTGAACTCCAGTCCAATGTTCTTTAGGTATTTAATTGCCATCTCTCCATCTAGCTCGTCATCAAATGCCTCGGCAGACTTGTCCGACGCAAAGTCGAGTCCTTGGAGTCCCAAAATCTGGGTCTCTCTCCTGTGGTGCCCGGTATTCCTTTGATGAACCCTCTGGAGGCGGAGGTTAGCGTGTGTGGTGACCAGTAAGTCCTAGTGCGGCTGGGTGAGATGGTTTCTCTTCTCAGACTAAACTTGGTCGTAGAGAGAGAACCCCCGCTCACAAACTTCCGCTGCATTAGCGGCCTGAAAGACCTCCATAGCGAGGGAGGCGTTCTTGGGGGCTTGAGCAGCTCTCACATGTAGCTCACAGAGAGTACCAGTCAAAGAGACATGAGTTTCAAGATTTTTTTGAACGTAAAGGGTACTTTTAAGTTACTATGACGAGATGTGAAGAGTATTGTTCCTCGGTACAAGTGGATCATCATCAAACCTGTATTGTAAACAGGTGCAAGTTACCGTGCAACACTGTCATCCCCAACAATATATACTGTCAGTTAAGCTAAAAAGGGGACGTTGCAGCCTGTACTGCCTTGCGCCACTCCGACGTCATCTATAAGCTAGTCTACAAGGACATCGTTACCCTAGATTTCCTCCACCCCTCAACTTCAATATGCAAAACCTCGTCTAAGGACCCGAGGAGTGGAATAAAAACCTTGTATTCTCATAGTTGAGAGGCTTTGCTTGAAGCTTTTTTTTTCTCTAATTTATGTTTACTATAAAAACATAATGAAAACTCACTAAAATACTAGTAAAAAGTTACTAATAACATAAAAAAAAATAATATTATACTAAAAGTAGGCTTTCAATAGCCTAAAACTTAGCTTAAAAGCTCATAAAAAGGTAGTTAGAGGAGTGGCGGGCGGCTTGCCTAACTTAGTGAAGCAAGGCAGGGCGGGCCGCTCGAATTGTACTGTACTGTACTGTACTAATTTTGCTTTTACACTGTACTGTACTAATGCAACTATGGATTCTCTTATCAGCTCCTTCTATTCTGGCGCAGACAGCTTCTATCTATCTGCTGCAGCCCCTCCTCGATTGGTGCCAGCAGCCTCCTTTTAATATTTTTGTATCTGCTTGCAGCTTCTCCTCTGTTTATTCATATACTGCCGTCTGCTTTTGTTGTATTTCGTACAACGTCATCACCAGAACGGTAGTTACGGTATCATACCGTTACGGTAACTACGGCTTCTCTCTTTCTTTCTTGTTCTTTCTGCAGAACCAGTATGGAGTGGTAATGGTAAGAGTGGTATTGGTAAAAAGCAATAGGTTGGTGCCCTTTTGCGCACCTTGTCAGAGAGAAGATAAATCAGCACTTGCTACATGCCCAAACAGAAGGAAGGAAAGAAGGAAGGAGCGGGCTGCTCTTACCGAGAGGAAGCATATTTTTTTACTCGCTCCCTCTGCCTCCTCTCCATGCTTGCCCGTCGATCTTTTTTTTATTCTTTAGCAACACACGCAAATCCACACCGGCACTTACAGAGAGATACACAGTGAGTACACACACAACGATGATCAATGAACGAACGATGTAGGTACCGAACGCATAGTCGTCTGACATCAAGAACGTCCTCACCCCCCACCGCGTGCGGCAATGGGCTTTGGGGCTTGCAGCTATGAATTAAATGAAGTCATCCCAGCTTTTTTCAAGCAGTTTCTCTCTTGGTCCCCCCCTCATCCGACGTCGTTCCTGTTTTGCTTCCCTTTCTGTGCTTGCAAGGGGAAGAGAGACTGTATAGTTGCTTAGTCGATCCAGCAGACCCCCCTCCCCCCCTCTGTCTACCAGACCCCCTCGCTCTGTCCGCCAAATTGCCACAGACCCTCCCGCTCTGCCTGCCACATCCTCTGCAGACCCTCGCAATCTGCCCGTCAGATACTCTGCAGACTCCCCCGCTCTGCCCGCCCAGTCCTCTGCAGCCCCCCCCGTTCTGCCTGCTCAAACGCCCACAGACCCCCCCGCTCTGCCTACTCAACTCCTACAGCCCTCTCCAAACTTCCTGCCAGATCATCTATAGATCCCCCCGCTCTGTGTACCACATCCTGTGTAGCCCCTCCTGCTCTGTCTGCCAGGTCCTTTGCAGACTCCCCCACTCTACCCGTCAGACCCCCTTGCTTTGTCCGCCAAATTGCCACAGACTCCCCCGCTCTGCCCACCAAACTTCTACAGACCCCCCTGCTCTGCCCGCCAGATCCTCTGCCGACCCCGCCAATCTGCCTGTCAGATCCTTTGCAGACTCCCCCGCTCTGCCCGCCAGATCCTATGCAACCTCCCCGATCTGCCCGCCAGATCTCCTACAAACTCCCCCGCTCTGCCCACCAGATCCTCTGCAGACCCCTCCAATCTGCCCGCCAGATCCTCTGCAGACTCCTCCGCTTTACCCGGCGAATCCTATGTAACCCCCCCGATCTGTCCGTCAAACTCCCACAGACCTCCCTGCTCTGCCTGCTCAACTCCTATAGCCCCCTCCAATGTTCCTGCCAAAATTTAATCCCCTGCAGACCACCTCGTTCTGTCCACTACATCCTGTGCACGCACTGCCCTCCAGACCCTTCCTCTCAGGTGTGTGGCATGTCATTCCATCAATATTTATCGATCGATGACGCCCGGCCGGATGACAAAAATGTTCCTAAAGCAGCCTTTTATCGCTGATGGACATGGTTATGAGGAGACAAAAACAAAAGCTTCATGCCTTTGTATAAACAAACAGACCGCGAGAGGACTTTATTGGTGTACCCATTGATTCCAGTAAATGCTGCATGCTACTGAGTATCAGTATAGGATGTGATAGGACTCATGTTAGGAGGATTCACCTCCCATCTCAATACTCAAATATGTATAACGTAAACACTAGGAATAACCACTCTTCTCATCGATTGCTCTGCTAGTCCAGATGCCGGCAAGGAGGTGAATAACTCCGATGCTCAGGGGCGCTTGCTACTGCGGTTATTGCTCTTCCATACACAGGTGTATCGCTATGTTAGCAAGCAATTAGATACTTACGGCGCCCCGGGGCGGTCCTCCTAGCTAAGGTGCATGAGTAAAATATATCTAATTTTCAGAAATGCGCTAATCAAATCTCATGAACTTTTGATTAAACGGTTGAGTAAATAAACGGCATTATCTTTAAAAAAGTATGCTGATCTATATCATATAGGCGGCGCATGCAGATTCAAAATTATTGATCAGTTTCCTGAGTGGAGTTCTTCTATAACCACCTCACTGAACGATCGCTGTAGCACATCATCTGAAGATACTCAGGCTACCCTTGTAACAACACCGTGCATCAGCTGTTCGGCTGCTGGCTCCTCGACGGCTACCTGAGGAGGACACGAGTTCAAGACGGCGGGGACGGTGCTCTGGATCACTGAACTAAGCCCTGTTCGCTGGTTGCTATAGGGATCTGCAGGGTTCTTCGTGCCCCCCTATGCTATCTGCGCTACCACGGAGTTGCTACGATCCTGCTGCTGTGCAGCATCTGCTACTGCGGCTTTGGAAGGTGGAGGTAATATACCGGAGGCCACAGCTTATACCGTTTGGGGAATTTGCTCAATCTTAAGGAGAGCACATAATCAGACCAATCCCCGTGGCCCACCAGGAACTCTGCCTGTCGCTAGTTGTTGGAAGGTTTGTCAAGTACACTGTATGCTACCTACCATTCAAACGGGATTTTGTGTGTATGTACAGACGTGATGCATCGGGTTTCAAAGGTGTTTAATCACGGAATATATTTATTCACTAGTTACTCACTTCAAAAGTAATATAATCAGGAATATATTCAGGAATATATTCCTAAATTAATTAAGGGGGGGGCTGCACCGGCGCGTGCATGGCTAGCCCGGGCTGCATGGGCTGGGCCATGCATGCAGTGCACTGGATGTGCACAAGCCTCTAGGCTACTCCCAAAACATTTGTTTTTATAACGTAAAAAAAAAATCACGCACCATCAGAACTAGCATCAGAATGACCAAAGGTATTAAAGACTAGTAAGAATCGGACTTTGGCTAATTAATCACTTTATTCAATCACATTTAATCACTTCATGGGATAATTAAATATATTTTAATCACAAGTGACTAAACACCTTTGTCGGGTTTATTACTAAAATCCCATTCAACCTCACGAGTCCCTGCACAACAGCCTGTACCTGCTCGATGCGGTAGTTGGGGAAAAGACTTCATTCAACGTACCCGGAACACCCCGAACGCTAACGAGGGTTCTCTGATTTGGGGAATATCATCTAGGCCAGCACGCATTAAAAACTATATGTATAGATCTGCATAGGATAGAATAAGATCAATTTTAAGTTCAAATATTTCAGGCTAGGTTCCGGGCCGAGACCTGTGGTCCACTGTCATTGCTGGGCTTACTGAAAGAAATGCTTAGAATGTGAATGCTCCTGAGTCCTGATGATTGCCCTGTGGGCTAGGAATCGACTTCAGGCTGTCCCCTAGGGACAGATAGAATATCAGTCCGTCTACGTTCAATCAATCCATCGCCTTTTCCCAACCCATCGTGTTCGAAACAACATTTCCCATTCAGTACTACTGCAATGGCAGTGCTGCATGCATGCATTTCGATCGGCTCGATCGGCCGGCGGGTGCGCGTGCATGTACCTAGGCATGTACGTCTCTCAGGTCAGACAATTTGGTATGCGCGAGTCGGGCCTGTCAGGCAGCTCTTTACACCTGCAGGTCACTGCACCAAACCCACAAAAACCGTGTCCATGCACTCACTCCCTCTGCTAGCGCACTGCGACACAACTACCCATTTCAAATTGAGAGGCTCACGCAAACTGGAGGCAGCAAGCGTGTGAGGCCGCCAACCTCTCCGGCCTGCCAGATCGAGGCTGGACTTAATTGATCCGCAACATGCTCAACATGCGCAGACAAGGGAGGGGTCACAAGGCGGGGGTCGCAGCTCTGAAACAAACGCAACGTGCGTTTCTGTCAAAAACGTACAACCACCCAAGCCGTACTCCTATCGCACTCCTTCTTTTTTTTATCTCAAGCACAAACGGTTGTGGATGCAATCCTCGATCAATGGACTTGCTTCGTTTTTCTTCAAGACAAGAGAGAGCAAGACAGTCACAAGCTACGAACTTGGAAAGGTTTAAGAGCCCATTCTACTGCACAGGAAGGTTTGACTCAAGATCAATACACCGGGGAACATCATCTGGCCAGCACACATCGACAGCTGGATCCGCATGCCACGACTCTGCACGACTTTGTCGCAAACTCTGCAGGCGGTTGTTAAAGCCAGGCCCAGCATGGAGAAGTGCATTGCCAGATACTTTACACACACACACGACGGACATTCACTATCCACTGACTCGTCCACCCACCCACCCACACCCTCTGGGTGGACGTCAAGAAGAACGAAAAGAGAAACGGACACCCCCATCGATCAGTTTTCATCTTCCTTCCCTTGCGCAGAAGTGCACAGCAGAAGGAAGCCCTGGTTTCCCAGAGATGGTATACAATCGAGAGAAGTCTCGTTTTCTAGCCAGGGCAGACAAGCAAGTGTGAAGAAGGGACAATCGAAGGGTGAGAACGACAGGACGCACGAAGTCAGTTGTTTGAGCCCCTCATTGGCAGCGAGAAAAATCGTCCCACATACAAGCATTGCATCACAAGCTCAGAAGAGAAGAAGACGACTTCTTTGCCAACACGACCATGTGTGTTGTAGCAAAGCGCGTCAAGAAAAATTGCAAACCTTCCTAATAAACGCAGAAAGCGCCCCTTTGTGGGCAAACTTCTCCTCGCTGCGATTGAAGCTGGTGCCGTACGAGGGAGTCTGGAGTTCAGGGGAAGAGAGAGAGCGCGCGCGCAGACCAAGGAAAAGTGAAGCAAGCATCACGCCGAGGGTTAATGACAGCGGCAGGGCCGGGCAGGACGAATAAGAAGAGCAAGGGAGAGACGAAGTGAGGAACAAGAGGGACAAAGAGAAAGAGAAACAAGGCGAGCCAACGAGGATACTCTGCCGTGCCTACAGTCAAGTCCGGTCTCCACGGTCTGCCACCCCCCATCTTCTCTATTCTATCGTCAAGATCGGAGCCACAGAGGACTCACATGGATCCACAGGGCTCCACGGCCCCCATTTCTGCGGCCTTTCCTCCTTCTCACGCCTCGATTCCGAGAAGAATGATCGAAAGAGCCATGATGGCAGATCCGATGAAGAACCACGTCGACATCCAGTTCGACTGCACTAGCAAGGCACACAATCAAGTAGAAACACGATCATGTAGCGACTGAGATCACTGCACTGCACTGCATTGCCGCCACTGTCGTATGAATGCGAGACTGGTGCGAGACTGGTGGAAAAGGGATATGGGGATACTCGAATGCAGATCATAGCCGGCGCAAAAAGACTCTGTCTACGTTTTTGGGTCAGACACTTCATAGAGATCTCAGCTTGCTTTTGCCTCACCGAGGGGTCATACTTGCAGGCGGCAGGGACCAGCTCGTGGATGCCAATGAACGTCATGATGCCTGCAGTCAGACCAAAAGTTACTCCGAAGCCTGCGGGATCAAGCACTCCGCCAGCTTTGAGGGCTGCAAAAACCGCTGCAGCGCCGATGGCTCCCCCAACGATCTCCGAGATGCCGGAGAGTGCCGCCCAGGCTGCGGAATGAGAGAAGGGTATCGCATCGTAGACTTGTGTTTCACAGACAGCCCTGAGATCATGCATTTTTCAATGCCGTACGTACTTATGCGTGTCTGTGTGGATGTAAGTCTCTGTGGACGTATGTATGTATGAATGTAGGTGCCTGAATGTATGGACAGATGGGCAAGCAGAAGCAAGATCCCTCAACTGACCAAAGGCGTACCACATGCCCTTCCCGGCGGCCAGGAAAGGCACTGCAACAGCAATCCCCTCGGGCAGATTGTGGAGGCAGATGGCGATGGTCATTACTGCAAGGACAAAAAAAGAAAGGCAAGAAGCCTGTTATACACCATAAAAAAAGGGAGGAAGAGGAGGGTACCTGTTGTGCACCACAAAAAGAGAGAGAAAGAGGAGGGTAAAGGGATGTATTTATCATTGAATTCATGCAGGGAGGCACCAACATGAACATTTGATGTGAGCCATGCAGAGACTGACACCAGCCGAGTCTGGGGTCAGTGAGGGCAGCAGTGAAGACGAGAACTCCCTCAGGCAGATTGTGGAGTGAGAGTGCGAGGAAAGACACCACGCCGAGCTTTCCGAGAGATCGTTCATCCATTCCATGACAACGGAGATCATGGAGGTCAAGACCCTTTACTCCCAGCGCGGCCGCCTTCCTTGCAGCACACTTTGCCGCACATTCCTCATCACGACACTGCTCCCGCCGGCGGGGCCCCGTCACGACCGGGGCGCTGAGGTCAACTACTTGCAGGTCTTGCCCACCGCTGGCAGTCACACCTGAAGCGCTGATATCTTTTGCCAGGCTGCCCAGCTGCACGTGCACACCGCTCGCAGGCTCTGGCTGATCAGAAAAACTGGAAGCGGGCGGATCGCGGCCACACAGTGGGCACTGCTTGTCCGCTTCAACGACCTGTCTCGTGACTGAATGCTCATCTGCGCGCTGATCTCCTGTGACCTGAAGTGACATCAGACGGTGAACAATCACATCGATGACGCGCCCAACGCCCAAACCACCAAACATGGTCAGGTACGTCAGGGTTGCGGCGACGGGCCCAGAGAACCCTGCTTCTTCGAAGTTGGTTGTGGTTTCATTGAGCATTTCCGTGAGGGAAATAAAGACCATCACGCCTGCACTGAGCGCCAAAGCACCAGCCAGTATGTGCGGCTTCAGATGGTTGCGGGCCGCGATGGCAATTGCTCCACCGAGTGCAGTTCCAGCCGCTGCAAGGTAGATAGTTCGTTGTACATGTCAAGAAACATTCCGTCTCCGTCTCTCTCAAACAACAAGCGGCAAACAAGAAGTCACGGAAGAAAATGCCAGCTATACATACCTGCGATGCAAACCATCCCCATGGCGACTCCAATGGCTTGAGGAGAGGTGTCGATCTCTCCACTCAACCGACGCAGAACCTGAGGCAACATGTTGTCCAGACTCCAGAACAACAACAACGTTTCCGCAACACTCTGTTGTTTTCTCGTTTAGGACGACAGTTGATCCTCTCTCTCTCTCTCTTTCTCTCTCTGTGTGTGTGTGTGTGTGTTGCTTTTTAAAACACAGCTGTCCACCTTGAATCGGTCTCAATCTCTGTTCATCATGCAAGACCGCCAGAATCGATGCAAATGAGACAGAGAATGACGGACGGAGGCGATCGGGGTGCTTGGCAACGACGACAGAAGACGCGCGCGCGCGTCACGGACTGCATGCTGGGAATGGCTCCGGAAAACATATCGGGGGGTACTTAAATACAAAACAATTGTACGTGTATGTGTACAGGCCTACACAAGCCCTACGGCTTCTTAAACTCACGGTTTCTGAGGCTGTTCGCACGCTGGCATGTGTCAGATCTCATGACGTTGCCTTCACACGTCCTACACAGAGAGTTTCTTCGATCTCTTCTCAATTCACTCGCTAGACAGATCGGGCTGGCGATATGAGAACAAGCCTTGAAGCATTTCGTTGCTGTAAAAGCCGTCAAGGTGGAAAGAAAATGACTGCTGGGCAAGAGGAGAAGGACGTGGAAGGGGTGTCTGTCGTTCAGACAATCTTTACTGCGCAGGGAATCTGCTGTGCATCTGAAGTACCCTTGGTTAGGAGTGCTGTTGCGCAGTTTGGACCAGGAATTGTACACCTTGCCGTCAATGTGCTGACACAAGAAGTCATCATAAGGCACGAGAGTAACATCCTTCCTAAACAACTGAAAAAAGCTCTGCAGGACGCAGCACTAGAGCCGGTGCTAGTCTCAACGACTGGAGAAGCGATTGAAGAGACAACAAAGACCCGCAAATGCCACTGTGCTGGCCTTCCTGCGTGGAACATCATTGTTGCAACAGTCCTTTGGGCAGTCGGGTTGGGTGCCTACTCCTTCGGCAGCTCGGATGCTCACGGACACGGGGACCCGTTTTCAGATGAGAAGTGGACCAACTCTGAGTTTTTGATCGTCTTCAACACGTGCTCCTTGCTGGCGATCATCCTTTCACTGCCCACCGTGGTACCACGCGCATGGGCTGCAGTAAAACGGTGTTCGGTGAATGTCAACGTGTTGATGGTCTTAGCAGTCGTTGGGGCATGTTTGATGCAGGTGTGTTTTTTCTTCCTCTGTGTCTCCTTGTTTGTCTGTCTGTACCTGGTGGTCTCCGTGTGTTTCCATCTGTTTCTGTCTGCTGCACGTCTTTTCTTCTCTCTTTCTTTTCTCTCGATGTTTCGTGCAGAACGTAAGGGGAAAAAAGAAGGAAAAGGAACCATACAGTCTGTCTCTGTCTCCGTCTATCTGTGGTCTCCGGTTGGCTTCTTTGTGTCACTTTGAGGACTCGTGACTGCAAGTCGGAACGGCGATGTTGTGAGCTTCAAGGTAGAGTTTGATAGTGCATGCAGCACGCCCTGTTGATGTGCTTCTTCCCAGTCCCTCTCTTTTGTCATCCTTTGTCTGTTGCAGGACTTTGTGGAAGGTGCCACCGTCCTCGTCCTTTTCTCCTGGAGTTCCTTCCTTGAGCGCCTTGCGTCCTCCCGTGCAAAGTCTGCTATCGGAGAGGTCGTGGCTCTGGCTCCCACCACTGCCATGATGCTTTCGGAGGATGGGGAGTCGAGGGTTTGTATCGAGGTCGTCCCTGTCGGCAGTCGCATTGCAGTGCGGCCTGGGGACAAGGTACCTCCTGACGGCGTCATCATCTCTGGTCGGTTTTGGGGGGTTGCTTGCGGAATAAGAGGCACCAGTTTTTTCCTCACCTCCTACTAAGTGCAAAGCATTTCTACAGCGTGCATGCATGCCATCGCCTCTCCAACGTTGCTGCATGCATGGATGGAGTGCAGGTACGACGTCTTTGGACGAGTCGTCGTCCTTGACCGGAGAGTCGGTTCCAGTATCAAAGAAACAGGGAGACAGCGTGGTGGCCGGAGCAATCAATGTGGGCGGAGGGTATATTGAGGTAGAGACCACTTCTCTGGCACGCGACTCCTTCATCGCAAGGCTCGCCCAGCTGATGGCTGATGCACAGACGCAGCGTGCGCCCACTGAGGAGATGGTTGAGAGGGTTGCAAAGGTGTACACTCCCGTCGTCCTGATCTCCTCTCTTCTGATGGCCTCCATTCCGTGCTAGATTCCGTGGGCCTGGGGCGTGGAGACAGGATCCCACTGGCTCTATGTCGCCCTCGTCCTGCTTGTCGTGGGCTGTCCCTGTGCACTCGTCATCTCCACCCCGATCAGCTACGTCTGCAGCCTGGCCACGTGCGCGCGCCTCGGCATCCTCGTGAAAGGCGGGAAGCATCTTGAGACACTGGGTACAGTGGAGGTGATTGCTTTCGATAAAACAGGTACTCTGACAGCCGGCCGCTTTGTGTTAACCGACATCGAATCTCTCGGCGCGTATGACACCAAGAGCCTCCATCACTCTCTGCTCTCTCTCGCGGCGAGTGTCGAGCGCTACTCCGCCCACCCGGTCGCGGCTGCCATTACTCAGAAGGCGTTTGCTCAAAATGTTGACCTTTTCCCGGACGACTGCGTGAAGAACTTTGAGGATCAGGCAGGCAAGGGTGTGTGTGCGGACATTGAGGGAGTTGGCCGCGTCTGTGTGGGCTCGGGAGAGTACACAGAGTCCATGTTGCACACCACTCCGTCTCTCTACGCCGATGCCGTCGCGCTAGTTGGCGGTCTCCGGTGGGAGCGTGAAGCCGGTCCCCCGGAATCCCTACAAAGCTTCGACACGCGCGGGGCAACGATTTGCTGGATTTCTGTAGATGGGAGGGTAATGGGTGTGCTGAGTGCATCGGACACGGTGAGAGCAAGCGCGGTCGAAGCGGTGGGACAACTCTGCGACCTTGGCGTACGATGCGTGATGCTGACGGGTGACTCTGAGGATGCGGCGAGGGGCATTGCGATAAAAGTAGGGGTTGACATGCGTGAGGTGCTCTTCCGGTGCTCTCCCGAGAAGAAGCTCCAGTACGTGCAGAATCTGGTGCAGCAGAAACAGAGACAGAGGAGACGATGCAGCGGGAGTGGGAGGGGGAAGGTGGCGATGGTCGGTGACGGCGTGAACGACGCGGCGGCGCTCGCAAGCGCTGACGTTGGGATTGCGATGGGAGATACAGGTGAGGGAGGGAGGGAACTTGAGTCTCAAATGCCCACATTTGACAATATATGATGCATGTGCATTGTCGCAACATTACATGCAGCCCAGCGTGGCCATCTCTTTTCATTCGATTTGCGATGTCTCACAAAAAAATATGATATGTCCCTGCCCCTTCCCGGCTGCTCTCATTATCTCTTCCTTCTTTATCCTCTGATGGTTGTCTCGTCTGCACAGGCTCCGCAGTCGCGATCGAGGCTGCCGATGTTGCCCTCATGGATGTGAACCTGAAGAAACTCCCTGTGCTCATCTGCATCAGCAGGCGCACCCGCCTGGTGATCTTTCTGAACATCGCATTCGCCGTCCTTTCCAAGCTGGCGGTTCTTGGTCTCGCCATCGCAGGTCCTTCAGAGCCTCCTACCCACCGCGTTCCCTTGCTCCTTGCTCAGCATTATATTCATGTCTCTTTTCCTTAGTGCCACGCGCGCTTTTGATGTCTTCCCTTTTTTTCTCCCCTCCTCCAAGATTTACACACTTGGGCGTTGTCGCGCTCACTCTCTTTTTGATAGGAAGACTTGTTACACGAAACTGTACCCGTACCGTGAAAGAAACAGAAGGGGAGAAAGGGCCTGCACCTTGGCGGAAGACTGCAGCATCCATTTATCTCTTCGCGTGTCTGCCGGTTTCGAACCATATTTTGCATACATGCATACATACATACCCTTTCCACCCTTTGTACTCACTGTGTATATGAATATTTCTGTATGCGTATGTGAAAAGATGATCATCAACATGCAGGCTACTTGACACTCTGGGGGGCTGTTGCCGCCGACATCGGATCCATGCTGATCGTCACTCTGCACGCCATGACACTGCTGAAGGCACGAGAACGCGCAAGAGCTGCTGGCGCCGTTCTGAGCACTGCAGGAAGCCTCGTGACCTGTTGCTGCTGCGTGGTGAAGCACATCTGCTGCAAGGTCCACAAGATCAAAGATTTCCAGGTCATTGTACTGCCAGGCAAGACTCCTCCTTTTGCCTGGTGATGATCTGCCCCGGAGTATGGTTTTTGTTCAAACAAACTTCTTGGCATGCACTGCAGAGGACAGGCAAAAAAACAGTGCGCCTCGAGCGCTAGAACGGGGAGTGGCAACTGAAAAAAGAAACAAGAAAAGAGAGGGAGGAAGAGCAAAACAGAAAGGGAAGACAATAAGAGAAAAGAAAGACTAGAGTCCTTTTCCAACTTCTGCTCAGCACCCGGGGCTTGCCGCCAACTCCTTCTGCACACAACCGTTCGGACAGGGAGAGAGAAAAACAACAGCTTTAATTGATGCCCGTCTTCCGTTCTGACACTTCTCTTGTTATGATAACAACCCACACTGTTTTTCAAAACGCGAACACAATGCTCGTTTGTGTAAATATGCACATGTGTGTGTGTATGTGTGGGTGTGTGTGTATCTTGCAGAGCGTGGGCTCCCTCCACTGCTGCTGCCAGCACCAGTGTTGCGGGATGACGAGTGACTCTGACTGTGCTGCATGCAGTCCCACGCTTATGCTACATACAGAGCATGATGTCCTACAGGAGTCGCTGCTCCCTGCAGTAGTGAAGGAGAGCTGTTGTGGAGATGAAAAGGTGGCAGTGAAGGAGAGCTGCTGTGCAAAGGAGGGGGAGGCTCAGCATGCACACAAGCAGGGAGGGGCGGACGTCACTGAGCGTGTTCGCAGTTCTGGATCAGTCCAAGAACTTGGCGAAACCGCTCATCCCTCTCAGAGTCAGTCACAGTGCAAGCGCGAGGACCCTCGCAGCCATTGTGCAAGCCACGCAGGTCACCACCACGATCAGAACAACAGGCGTGAGGACAGCGCAACGCCCCCCCCCCCACCAGCAGGCGTCTCTTCGCTTTGCGCTCTCATCCACCCACCCAGCCCCTACTCTAATCGGAAGAGCTTCCTGAGCAAAAAGACGACCACACCGCGCAACAGCAACTGAACCAAAAAGCGGTGCCATTGCATGCATGCCACGGAGCAGGAATGCCAAGAGAAGACAAGAGGGAGAGGGGTTCTGATATTCTATGTCATGTGAGAAGCTCCACATCTTTCCCTTGCTCTTCCGCTGTGACTGACCCTCAGCGTGAGAAGGGGTGGCAGACCGTGGAGACCGGACTTGACTGTAGGCACGGCAGAGTATCCTCGTTGGCTCGCCTTGTTTCTCTTTCTCTTCGTGTGCTTCTGGTTTGTCCCTCTTGTTCCTCACTTCGTCTCTCCCTTGCTCTTCTTATTCGTCCTGCCCGGCCCTGCCGCTGTCGTTAACCCTCGGCGTGATGCTTGCTTCACTTTTCCTTGGTCTGCGCGCGCTCTCTCTCTCTTCCCCTGAACTCCAGACTCCCTCGTACGGCACCAGCTTCAATCGCAGCGAGGAGAAGTTTGCCCACAAAGGGGCGCTTTCTGCGTTTATTAGGAAGGTTTGCAATTTTTCTTGATGCGCTTTGCTACAACGCATCTTCGTATAGGCAAAAGAAGCCGTCTTCTTCTCTTCCGAGCTTGTGATGTGATACTTGTGTGTGGGACTGGTCTGTAGAAAAAACGGAAGAAACTCTGCGCTGAATGTCGGAAGAAGTGTCCCTCCGACAGTCAGGACAGCTTCGTCTTTCTGCAGCAACTCAAGAAGGCAGAGGAAGCTAGGCAAGTAAACTTTACGACAGCCGGAGGCATGAGAACTCTCCTGTACTTTGTGACTTCACAAGGACTGTGTAAAGAGATGGGTGCAGTCGAAGGGTCAGAAGCCGAGGAGCGACGTGAAACGTACATGCTTCTGGTCACCAGTGTCCAGAAAGTCTGTGACTCGTTTTTCTGCTCCTGAGAATATACTTCAGTCTGGAGCCTGGCTTGCTCATGCATGCCGGTGTCTTTGCGGTAAAAGAGGAGTACTTTCCTGATGGGATCAGGGCACAGGCACGCAGATTTCATGAGTTATGACAAGCTCTGCAAGAAAGGGAGCGCAGACCACTGTGCGGTAGGGAGAGAGATTTGCTCAGTACAGCAGGACTGATGTTCTCTTTTTCTCTCTCTCTGTGTGTGTCGGTGTGTTTTTACGTTTTAGTGCGTTTTCGCCTTTTTGCCTGAACGTCTGGCTGTACGGCTCTGTACAGCACGTTTGTTTTCTTGTCTGCTCGCCCATATGTGGGTCTTTTTGGTAGAATGAGCTCGCAAGCCTTTCCAAGTTCGTAGCTTATGACTGTGTTGCTCTCTCTTATCTTTCAAAAAAAGGAAGCAAATCCGTCGATCGAGGATTGCATTCACCGTTTGCGATACTGGGGCACCCACCATCTCCTTTTCTTAGAAGGTTTGCAATTTTTCTTGACGCGCTTTGCTACAACACACATGGTCGTGTTGGCAAAGAAGTCGTCTTCTTCTCTTCTGAGCTTGTGATGCAATGCTTGTGTGTGGGACGATTTTTCTCGCTGCCAATGAGGGGCTCAAACAACTGACTTCGTGCGTCCTGTCGTTCTCACCCTTCGATTGTCCCTTCTTCACACTTGCTTGTCTGCCCTAGCTAGAAAATGAGACTTCTCTCGATTGCATACCATCTCTGGGAAACCAGGGCTTCCTTCTGCTGTGCACTTCTGCGCAAGGGAAGGAAGATGAACACTGATCGATGGGGGTGTCCGTTTCTCTTTTCGTTCTTCTTGACGTCCACCCAGAGGGTGTGGGTGGGTGGGTGGACGAGTCAGTGGATAGTGAATGTCCGTCGTGTGTGTGTGTAAAGTATCTGGCAATGCACTTCTCCATGCTGGGCCCGGCTTTAACAACCGCCTGCAGAGTTTGCGACAAAGTCGTGCAGAGTCGTGGCATGCGGATCCAGCTGTCGATGTGTGCTGGCCAGATGATGTTCCCCGGTGTATTGATCTTGAGTCAAACCTTCCTGTGCAGTAGAATGGGCTCTTAAACCTTTCCAAGTTCGTAGCTTGTGACTGTCTTGCTCTCTCTTGTCTTGAAGAAAAACGAAGCAAGTCCAT